>MQRK01239658.1:7090-20504 GCA_001938485.1 Girardia tigrina | reverse complement strand
TGCTGTTGCACCATCCTGCTGAAAATAGCCAGTCGATTGTTCTTCTTTAGTTAACTGGTCGATGAAAGCAGAAAGGATTTCCTTGCAGTACCTTTCTGATGTTATGGTTTCAGTAAAAAGATGGGACCAATTACACGTCTCCTGGACATTGCACACCATACTCCAACTTTCAAGGAATGCAGAGGCTTCTCAACAAATTCATGCGGATTTTCACTGGACCAAACTCGAGAATTTTGGCTACTCACATATACAGACAAATGAAACCACGCCTTATCGGAAAAAAAAGTCTTGTCGAGCATTTCATCCTCATTCAGATTTTCCTTGAACCAATGACAAAACTGGAGTCGCTTTTCAAAGTCTGTGTCTTTCAACTCATGTTGACAAGTAACTCGATATGGATATAAGCTTAAAGTTTTCCTCACGGCGGCATGTGCAGTTCCAACGGACACACTCACTTCTTGAGATAAACGGCGCATTGACTTTGTTGGACTCTGGCTCATGGCTTTCGAAATAACATTGACTTTTTGCTCCGTTAAAATCGTTGGTCGACCTGAGCGAGATGCATCATGAACGGATCCAGTTTCTCTGAACTTGTTCCCTAACGCTCGAACTGCATTTCGATGAGGTATTGCTGTTGCGGTAAACTTTTCGGCAAATTTTTCCTTCACTGCTTCTGTGTATTCATCATTCGCACGAAAGACATGTTCAATCAAAAATATTCTCTCCTCCTTTGACAAAACCATTTTCAATTGGATTTAACTTCCCAATAAATTGACTTTCATCAATGATTAGATTGAATATCAAAATGATATTTTTTTTAAAAATTTAAAGCGCTCAGTGTCAAGGTCAAAGTGTCTAGGTATGTTTCATGTTCACGAATCTATTTCATAGTTCGATTTCATAGAAATTTGCATTTAAAAAGTCTGCTACAACGCTGATTATCTAAAATTAAACCAGACAATGAAAGGTGCACAGTGACTTACTGAACGCACCGTATAATTTCATAAGGGCCTTTGAATCTATCTTCTCCATTCGTTCTATTTTCCTTTTGAATCCAGACCTTTTCGCCAACCTTATAAATTCTTCGCGTCACATTTTCCTCTTGCTTGTTTTTTTTCTTTAAGTCTTATTCTGGTATCCTCCCGGTTTATTTTGCTGTTATCATACCACTTTTGTCTATCTATTTTCTTCCAAAATACGACTTCTGCTGGACTACACCCTATTGTCTTTTGTTTCGTTGCATTTATAGCAAATTCCACTTCCGGTAATATGTCTGCCCAACTTGTAGCATTTCTTTCTTTCAAACTTGCCTGTATGAATTCTCGTATTGTCCAAAACTGCCTTTCAATTATCCCATTTGTGTTATTGTTACGTATAATGGGTCAATGAGCTGTTTTCCGATTATAGTAACAAAGGAAACTCATAAAATAAATCTCCGTCAAGGTTCGATACCAGTTAATTAAAATTCAATCGATTTATTTATTCAATTATTAAATTCAATTAAACAAAAATGAAACGAGACTTGAGATAATACTTTTATTTAATATTTATAAAAAATACACAACACAAATTTGTTGAAAGGATATAATGATATCCCTTTGTTTCTTGTAAATATTTATGTAACTGGGAATCACCGTTCTCCAGTCACAATGGATTTTAAAACGTATAAATAAAAATTATTAATTTAATATATTAGTAATTACAAGTTATAGAATTTTAAAATATAATAATTTTAAGGAAATTATAGAAAATTATAGCACTTCACCAATATGAAAATGATTCTATCCTCAACACCAATCTGCTAAACCAAAGGATTGAGTTTACAACAAACTCGCGATAGGTCAGTTGAATTACGATAACTTAATCGACTCCGAGATTCAGTTTCTTGACGATCAGAATTGCAGTCAGTCCTCCAAAAATCAGTCGGCTCCAAAGTCAATTTCCTTGATAGTTCAAAACTTGCAATTAGTCCTCCAAGAATCACTCGGCTCTGTAAGTATATAAAAAAAAAGATGTCGGACTATCGTCTCTCTCTTATACTTATATATCGTTCGGTACGGTGCGTGGCTTGAGAAAACAATTGCTCAGAATGCGCGTATCGCTTGATTTATTAAAAATTAATGCGCGTAACAAGAGATTTATTGAAATTAATGCGCGTGAGAAAAAAATGAGTACAAAATCGCGTGGCTGCAAATAGTGCGTAACGAAAATAAGAAATACGCGTGGCTTAAATGAAGAATAACGCAGCCACCATAAAAGAAATTTTGCAAAAATGACGACGCACTATGCGTGACGAGAACGCATAGTGCATAACGAAATAGAATATAGATAATATTTTAAATAATACGATTTTAGATAAATAATATATATCAAATTTAATTTTATTTTAGTCAAATTTATAAATAATATATAAATAAACACAAATAAAATGAAAGCAAAGGTAAAATATGATAATAAACCCATTGATAATTCAACAAAATTCAGAAAAATAAAATAACAAATATTTACGTAAGTTCAGACAAAATTCAGAAGTAAAATAATAAATTCAAAAAATAAAAATAACAAATTTCATTGTATTTACATGAACCCCAACATTATGGTCATATGAGCTAGAGAAAATCAATTCGATACAATTTGCTTCCAACATTTCTTTCACTTTTTTCGCTTCGAAACATTTCCCGCAGTCTACGTGGATAACAGTATAATTCTTGAAATTAGAATTTCACTATTTGTTATTTATTCTAAAATTCAAAAACAAATATTTTAACGACTCTATTTATTTATTATTAAATTTACAAAAATATTTCTATACATATTTTTTTGATTCTTAGTTTTTTAAACTACAAATCGCAAATTTTACAAAATATTTATATTATCCATTTTAAAATTGTAATTCTTTAACCTAAATTATAAATTTTCAATCTTATCAAAATAATAAATCCGATCTCAATTTTAAATATTGCTTTTTTATTTTATATTTCATAATTATTTAAATATCGACCAGGCAAAATGTAAATTAAATACTCCTTATAAAATCAATGGACATGAGGTGCTTGCCACCGGATCGAGCTGTGCCAACCAGCATCTCTTTAACGTGCCGGGAGTCGCTGCCCGGAGAGATCGGCGTGTCGATTCAACGGCTTCCGTGAACCGATGGAGTTCACTGACTACCGGTGGAAACACCGTTGCGTATAGGAGCTGTGACCAATTGGCCATTTCTAGCTAGGAATAAAACTCTCTGTTACTGCCATTGTAGCGCGCGTGCGGCCCCGGACATCTAAGGGCATCACAGACCTGTTATTGCTCCATTTCATTTAGCTAAACGCTATTAATTCCTCTAAGAAGTAATATAATTGCGATTAAACACAATCACACTATTTAGTAGGCCAGAGTCTCGTTCTTTATCGGAATTAACCAGACAAATCGCTCCACCAACTAAGAACGGCCATGCACCAAAAATTAAGTTTATAGATAATATTTTGTACTAATTAAATAAATAAGATTTTATAAAATATATTTTATAGGTAACATTTCTACCAATTAAATTGGAATAATTTTTGTAAAATTATATTTCACAGATAGTATATTACTAATTAAAATGAAATAAGTTTTGTAAAAATTTTAGAGTAATTATAATATTTTAATTAAGTTGAGACAAAGTTTTATAAAAATTAAGTTTTAAAAATGCAGAATTAAAATATTATTTTCGAAGTTAAAGAATATTGTAAAGAAGATTTTGATATATTTTGCAACACTATTTAAAATAAAATTAGAATGTATTGTATACGGAAAGTTTTATTAAAAACAAATAAATTTTATAATTAATGAATCTCTATTAAATAATAATAAATTTAAATATTGCTAAATATTTTGTATTTTTAATTTCTAAGTTATTTTTGCAATTCTATTAAAAAACAAATTAAAAAGAAATAATTTATATTCGAATGATTTAAAATCAAAAAATCAAATTATGAATTCAAATTTTAATCACGAACCTAATAAGAGTCAAAATAATATGGAGAAGGTCGAGGCTGCCGTGGTAAAAGTTTTTTTGGAAGGGTGATGTCGATTCCTTTTTAGAGTTGTGATCAAGAACGTTACGGAAAGATGAAACAGTGGAGAATTTAGCCGAAGATATTAGGTGATTATGTAGATTGTCACAGTTTCCGATTAATGATCAAATATTTAAATGTTTTTTCCTAAGCTGTTTACCCGATGATGTGCAAGTCAAATTAAAAACATTAATAGAATTAGACGAGATATCGCAAAGTAAGTTATTGGAAAATGCCAGAATCATAATTAACGAGATGAGAAACGAAGTTACTGTATGTGCGAGTTATAGAGCTTTATCAGGACGTGATGGAATTTACTCGCGGTGGGGGGGATTCTTATAAAATTCCGCAAAAGCCCAATGACGAACTCTATCAGGTAGATGAGAGGCGCCAAAAAACCTCTATGCTGAAGTGTTTCTCGTGAAGGAAGCTTGAGCATATAGCCAAGGAGTGTCAAGTAACACGTTTTAATGTTTTAGCTGTGGAGGAGGGGGTTATAAAGCGAAGGAATGTAGAATGAAGAATCATTTAAACTTAAACCAAGAATAGTTGGCACCGCCTATTCTTGTACGCAGAGAAAGGTGCCTATGTGGATGATGGTGAAGTTGACAGTAAATGGGTTAATTCTCTTATTGATAGTAGGAGTGATTTGAGTATTGTAAGATATGAGTTGTGTAGAGAGAAGATGATTGAGTCTAATGTGTATGTTAAGGCAGTTGATGAAAATGAAAGTAGCTGTGCAAATGAGAGTTTGAGATAGAGATTGAGTCAGAGTCTAATGTGATATTGAGATTTAAGGGTTTAGTTATGAGCGAGTTAGTAAAAGATGTAGATGTTATTATTGGCATGGAGGTATTAAAATTGATAGTGAAGTTTGTGTATCGTGGAGTCAAGAGGTGTGTCATTAGCGGCGCAACACAGTCGAATAGTGAGAGATATAATATTCATTCATTTTTGAGTAAAATGTTTTATCAAAGCAGTGCAAAACAAACAAATCTTGAAATAAACGATATTGATTTTAATGAGAAATTTACTGAACGGAAATGGGAAGTAAAGTGGAAATGGAAAGATATAACGCCTCACTTGTCAAATAAAGTAGCGAGTTACCATATGGATAAAGACACCAGAATAAAGTTTCATGAGGTACTATAGGGTTGGATTAGTGAGAGTTGGTTAAGGAAAAGTTCAAATAATGATGGAGAAGGAGAAATGATGGAGAGAAGAATACCGTTACTTGCGGTCAAACAAGAAAAAAAAGGGTAAAGTAAAGCCTGTCATGGATTATCGAGAGTTGAATCAGTTTATTAGTTCTCATACATTAGATGCAGTATCAGTGGATGACGAACTTCGTGAGTAGAGAAGTATGCCAAAGAATTGCAAAGTTATCGACTTAAAAAATGTCTATTTAGAAATCGCAGTAGATTCAACTTTATGGAAGTATCAGAGAGTCCAAATTAATAGTGAATTTTACGAGCTTACAAGATTAGGATTTGCTTTAGTATCCGCTCCGAAAATAATTTCCAGGATTTTAGGAAAGATTTTGTCTTTTGATAAAAAAGTTCGCCGTGGAACTCGTCATTATGCAGATGAAATAATTGTAAATGAAGACATAGTGATCGTAGAAGAAGTACGGAATCATTTATTGAAGTACGGTTTACAATGTAAAGATCCAGAGGAACTAAACGGAGCGAGAGTTCTTCAATTGTCTCAATGTGATTAAGTATTAAACTGATCGAGGAGTACCCCCTTGCCTTGAACTTCCCAGACTGGATCACTATAAAAGGTGCATATTCGATTTGTGGAAAGTTAATTGGTCATTACCCGATTGGAAATTGGTTGCGTGTAGTATATAGCTACATAAAACGGTCCTGTAATGGATTACAATGGAATGAACCAGTGAATGAAGAGTCTATTAATTTTATTCGCGAAGTAATGGATCGTATTAGTAATTCAGATCCAATAGGAGGTCGTTGGAATGTGGATATGAGCCAAAAATGTACGATATGGTGCGATGCAAGTTCTACTGTCATCGGATGTGTGTTGCAAATCGGACACCATGTGATCGAAGATGGAAGATGGTTAAGACCAGAAAAAATAAGCATTGCTGAACTTGAAGCGATTATGAAAGTAATTAACTTGACTTTTATTAACAGCATCACAGTTTAAATGCAAACATTTCTTGACAACACAAACAGTTTCTTCACAACAATTCTCATTGGTCATCATTCTTTGATTGATATAGTTTTTTTTGTTAATATACTCAAATCTAAAAAACAATGAATGAGACAGATTAATAATAAATTTTAATTTCTCATAATTTTTATTGGATAAAAGTCATTACATATTTTTTTTAAATAAACATTAATTTTTAAAATATATTACATTTAATAAGTTAAAATCTTTTACTGAAAATATTATTAAAATTCATAATTATGAAACCTTAATTAATTAGTATTTAAAATTAATATCATTAAATTAATTTCATTAGATTCAAATAATCAATCAATAAACATATCAATCCCATCTGAGTAGGAGAGTCACAAATCTAAACAGCATACACACAACAAAATTACAACATTCCAAATTATCCCTCACATCCCACTTGATTTAAATGGCTTTAGCCATTCTACATTTCTTATTGATATTTTAAAATTGTCGAGTTGAAATTCATAACTTCTTTCATGTCTCTGTCTTATTATCATTGCAGGGCCAATATATCGGTCGTCTTCTTTTGATTCATTTTCTCTCTTTATTAATACCTGGTCTCCAACTTTGAAAATTCTTCTCGTTTCTGGAGCTTTTCCTTCTTTTCCCATTCGGTTTCCTTTATCTTCTTTATTTTTCCACCAATGTCTTAATTTCCTTCCATATATTATTTCTGCTGGTGAGATACCTGTCGTAGCTTGAATGGTACTATTCATCATAAATTATATTTCTGACAATACTTCCGTCCAATTTCTTTGCGTTCCATCCTTTATTCTGATATTAAGAGCATCTCTAATTGTTCTAAATTGTCGTTCTATAATTCCATTGGTATTGTGGTGATACGGGCTTGAATAGAATACTTGTATCTTAAACGTCTTCAGTGTTTCTTTAAATAGTTCTGATTCAAATGTTTTTCCTCTATCCACATGTATTTCTTTAGGTGGTCCATATTTATATATCCATCTATCCAGCAATATCTTCCGTAGAGTTCTCTCGTCTTGGTGAGCAACTGCATTCCGGATAATATATCGGCTAAATTGATCAATTATCGCCAAAATATACTGGTATCCATTAACATTTTTCTTGAATGGACTACAAAAGTCAATATATATCTTCTGAAAATCTGCAAATTGCTTAATATGTCTTTCTTTTGTTTTAGCAGTTATTGTTTTTCGCTTTTGACAATTTATGCAACTTTGAACAACTTCTTTTATCTTTTCTCTCATATTTTATATATCAAAATCATCTCTGAGGTAGTTTGTTTGATTTCTTCATTTTCATTCTGCCATGAATATCGACTTGAACTCTTTTATCATGTTCATAAACTGATCATCGACCTTACCTCCGTATAGGTCCGTTATCCTTTTCAATCTGTCTTCGTCTGATGGGCTATCCCTTATCATAAATACATCACTATTTTGTATTGATTTCTTAATCAGATTTATCCCAAAATTATCCAAAAAGTCCACTCCTGCTATCATTTCTGGGTTCATTCCTTTGACAACATAGACTTTTATATTCTTTTGGTTCCCTTCAATTTTAATCTTCAAGAGTACTGTTCCATAATTTATTAATTCCGAAGCATTTGCGCATGCTAAGCGTCTTCGCGATTCTCTAATCCTAATATTTGGTATGCTTTTAATTAAACTTAATTCGATCACATTTACTCTAGCGCCGGTGTCTAAAAGACAGTGTACTTCTATATTTTTAATGTAAAAATCTATACTTGGTCTACCATCCAGTTTGTCATATTTAATGTTAAGCTTTGTTACTTTTAAAATTTCTTCATTCTTCGTTTTGTTTCTTTTTTCTTCCATTTTACTACTAAAACAGTTTCCTTCACATTCTTCTTTCCAACAATCTAATTTACAAACTTCGAGGGGGTTATTTCCAGTCATACAATTGCAGATACAATAACACACACATTCACATACACAATCACACACACCATCATAATTATTTTTATCATCTAATGAAGCACATTGATCACCTCTCCTTGTGATCGTGCCTCTTCGTTTCCCTGCTCATTTTCATACCTTTGTCTCTTTTCTAAGAAGACCCTTTTAGTTAACTTTCCTTGATTTGATCTAGTCTCTTCGTATTCGCTGTCGTCATTGCATTCATCAATTTCTGCAACTGGGTATTGACGATTTTGAGGTCTATTATGGTATCCTGCATTATTTTTTTTTCTTCCAATCGCTGTTTCTACTGTACTGTTCTCTTTCCTTAAATCTATTCTTGTTGAGATAACATTGAGTTCTATAATGGCCATTTCAGTTGTTGCAGTGAGTACACTTCACATTTGGGCAAACTCTTCTTATGTGGTCTTCTTTTTGACATGCATAACATTTTACAGTTCTGTAATAATTGTTTTTCGGTTTGAATCCATTATTTCCTTGGTTCCTATTGTTGTGTTTGTAATGTCTATGCGGGGTTCTTTCGTTGTGTACAGCTTTACCTCTAGTTACGGTTTTCCAATTATCTTGTTTATTTACCGTCGTATATGCTGCCACTGTTTCCTCACTTTCCATTTTACGTGGTTCGTACATATTGGTAACTACGCTTTTTATATCTTTGGTTTCAGTTGTTCCTCTCAGTTTTAATTCTTTTTTGATTTCATAACTGTCAACCATATTTAAACAGGCAAGGTTGATTAGTTCTTTTTTAGATATTTTTTCTTTTGTTAGTATATTCACAAGTTCTGCTGCTTTTTTGTATGTTTCTTCTGGGTTGGAGGATCCCCACCGTAGGTTTACCAACTCCTTCATTGTATCCAGAATGGATTTTTCTTTAGTAAATGAAGCCTTCAATTTTTCTTTGTAATTTTTACCGTCCATCTCTGAATATTTTTTTATTGCCGAAGGTGTCATAAACACAGTCACCAACACTATTTTCCTTTCTTCCGCTATACCCATAATGTCGGAATAGCGTTCGAAATTATCAATGAAATCTTCCAAATCTGATTCTGATCCATTGAATTTTTCACATCCCATAATGTTCGTTGTCACATGAGCCGTGGTCGCCATATTAACAACATCACAATTTGAATGCAAACATTTATTAACAACACAAACAGTTTCTTCACAACAATTCTCACTGGTCATCATTCTTTGATTGATATAGTTTTTTGTTAATATATTCAAATCTAAAAAAACAATGAATGAGACAGATTAATAATAAATTTTAATTTCTCATAATTTATATTGGATAAAAGTCATTACATAATTTTTTAAATAAACATTAATTTTTAAAATATAAAAGAGTGAGCGACATAATTTTTGGATCGAGAAAATCTGTCTGTTTGGATAGCAACATCAGCATTTAGTTTTTCAAGTGTTTGACGCTTAAAACTTTCTCATCATCGAAACCACGCACATTCCATGTATAGATCTTTAAACCAAAACATGAACCTCGTCTAGGGGACACCGTACGATCTCCAATTAGCCAGAGATCCTATTGTTTTGCGAGCGATCTCGGCGTTTTCAATATTTGTCAAAGTTAACATAAAATTATCTTTACCTAGTCTAAAAATTAATACAGAAAATATAAAATAAATTTTGAAAATATGGTACAATAAAATTCATAATAGCATATTTAAGGTATAAACGCCAGGAGAACATTAAGAAGGAATGAATAATTATTTATAGCAGAACATTTTGTTTGATACTTACACATAAATGAATATGATCAGTTTTAGCAGATTCAATTTTAGAATAAATTTGCTGTTGAGACTTGAAATATTAATTTACGTTTAACTAAAAATGCGTTGCTGATGGACGTATATTCAAGTATATCTAATGAGTAATTACGAACACAAAAGAATGTTATGTTGTTTTATGTTTAGCAAATATCATCACAACGAAAAGGTCACACGAGGATTCCAATTTGCAACAATAACTCAACAAAAGAATAAAAGAACCAATTTATGAGACGCTAATTAAACTTTTATATAAATAAACCAGAAATTATTTTTCTTTTACAAACTCTTTTAGAAAAGTCCAATGATAAATTTGAGACCAAATCGCATTACATATTCATTAAATTATTCATTTCGTATTTGTACAAATAAGTTGATGAAAGATGCTTGTAAAAAATCACTTTACAAGGTAGTCACTCGTTACATGATAGTTAACAAAAATATTTAATAAGAACGAAATAAAAAAATAATAAATATAAACTCATAATAATTTTTTAGGCTTTTTTATTGGAAACTATTATGAATGTAGATTGTCAGTTATTCTGTGATACACTGAGAATAGATCGATTATTCTGTGATACACTGAGAACAGATCGGTTATTCGTATTTGGACCAATATCAATCAACTAAAAATGTCGTTAGGATGACCGAAATGTTTTGACAAATCAGTTCGAATCAGATCTGGAAAAATCGGTTTGATTCAAATTTATAGAATTTTCGAAACAAGATCGCCAAATTGAAACAATAAATATCAAAGCCTCAGTGTTGAGACGAAAATATATTTCAACTCATAATAAAACATTAATTGAGTATTGATTTTCTTATTTTGAATTTAATTATTGCTAATAGAAATGATTAAATAATAATTATTAGGGTTGACAAAGATAATGGGGGGATAAATATAATTCGTGATTTCTTTCATTTATCTTTTACTTTCATTAATTTCTGGCTTTGATTATTTTTGCTTTCTTAATTCTTCTCTAGAATTATGTAAACTTGTGTTTATATAGCATAAACAAAAAGGATAAAAATAAAAATATACAAATTGCGTTTTATAAAGTACACACAAATAACAAAGTTGACTACAACTCATTAAAGATAGTTGTAGTGTACCCACTACATCAGACACGATAGTGTCACATATTAATGTACATTTTTGTGTATGTTATTTTTTTGTTGTTGTGATGATAATTTCTGATGTTCACGTTTCTCTTATCCATAACCCGTCTCATTCGGAAGCAAATATTCCTGTGGTGCTGGTAAAACAAGATTTAAAATGCCGTTTTGTCAAGAAAGAAATTATAAATTATAATAATAATATAATTATAATTTAATTATAATATAATAATATAATTATAATAATAAGATAAGATAATAAATAAAAATCAATGAAAATATTGAAAAATAATACTTATCAAATTGCCGAACTATTCTAATTTTCGAGAACGTATACCTGGATTTTACCTCTATTAATCGTCAAAAGGATTTTGTATCGGACCTTGTTTAAATATTGTTACGACGCCAACTTGAAAAGATTACTCGGGGGTAACCCTTCTCCCCGTACGCCCGAAACCTTCAGTGAAAGTTGTCAGGATAGTCAAACTCGACTGTCCTCGTTATGTGTAAATCGGTTTCGAGCACACAGAACGAAGAACGCGAGGACAGCTCCCTGAGTTTCGACCCATCTCTTTTTGATCGATTCCAGCCTGTTGGAAAGATTCTGAAACCCTGAAAAATTTTAGAAATTAACGAAATTTTACTTAATTAATTAAAAGTACCGTCGAATAATATTCCAAACAAGTTCACCAGATAGCCATTGCAAATAATTGCAATCGTTTTCCCCTCACATCCTGTCTCGGAATAATTGCCGTTTGTTTCGATTGCCGGCGAGCGATAATTATCAATTGGTGATTGACCGGCATCCGGCAGGGCAGCAACATCTAAAATAATCTAAAATAATTAATCAAAAAAATAATCTGAAAAAATTGAATTACTTGCAATTAACATTGCGATGACGGAAATCGATTTTCATCTCACCCTGCTTTTGCAAATAACATACCCGAACGAGTTAAAAAACACATTTTTCTTTTATTGCACGTTTATTATTACGCTCTATATTACACGTTTTTCATTGCACAATTTTGTTAATCTGTAAATTATCATTATTATTAACAACCGAATACCACGAAAATTTTGGCCAATTTTATACGAATTGCTATACCAAGTTTAATACAAAAAAAATTGTAAAAGATCGTAAACCCAGTTTGTGCGAATTTTGATATCTAGCCTGAAAATAATTAATGATCAAGTATATATTATTATTTGCATGACATGTTATTTTAATAATTCAGTTTTGATGAATGTCATTTAATATATTTTATTTTAATCATTTTTTTTGTTTTACTAATTGACCCCTTTTTAAAATATTTTATTTTTGTCATTTATTTGTTTTATTATTTCATTCTTTAATTTCGAGTAAACCTTAATATATTGATTAGAGATGAGGGACAGTAGGGACGAAATGGATTTGAGTTGTTAGAAAGTAAGGAATTCACTGTAGATAATGTAAATAAAAGGGTAGTTGGAGATTAGATGATATTTCTTAGAGTTAGTAATAGAATTCGTTCTCGTTTAATATTTAAATGTAATTTTTTGATTAGCAATTGTTAATTTTATTTATATTTTCTTCTTTTTCTTGAACGATATGTTAGAGAAGGTATGAAGAGGAGTAGTTACGATGATACAGTTTCGTTCAGAGAATTAATAATTGCAAATTTAATAAATAACGGATAATGAAGGTGTTATGTGCGTTTCGGTGGGATTCATAATAGTTAAAGTTAATAGTTGAATTTAATTGGATAATAATTACAATTTAATTTTAAAATTTAATTTCATAATAATTTTTAGTATATTATTATTTGAATAATTTCTTCACAAGGATAATAATTTCATTCAATAAATTAGTAAATTATTTCACAGAAATATTAATAATACTTATACTTATATATATGTATGTATGTGTGTATATATATGTATATATATATATATATATATATATATATGGTTCTAGGACAAAATGGTACCGGACAAAATGGTACGGATAAAATGGTACGGACAAAATGGTATGAGGACAAAATGGTACTGGACAAAATGGTACGGACAAAATGGTATGGACAAAATGGTGTTGATAAAGTAGTATTTTTAATTTATAGGACATACTACTTACATAAAACACGGTCTTCGTTGTTGTATGGTTAAATGATCATTTAACTGAAACCAGTAGATAATTAAAGTTGCACAATCGTTTCTATTCTAATATGTGTCAAATAGGAATAAATATAAACAGTTATTAGGTTGTTCGATATGAAACGGGTCAAAATTAAAGTAAAATGTAAATCGATTTTTTTTAAATAATAACATTTTATTTTTAATCAAAATATCCCCCCATGTTGTCAACACA
>MQRK01239657.1:46765-58095 GCA_001938485.1 Girardia tigrina | reverse complement strand
AATTCCTCTTACATTTCTGTGTGTTTTTGTGATGAATACTTTAAAAAATGAATGATTATGATATTGTTGTATTAAATTTGGAATTGTGATTTGCCTACCCAGTTGGAAAATTGGTATTTTATTTTACTAACGATACTTGATAAGATTTGTATTAATAAAGGTTAAAAAGGAATTAATAACCCATAAAAATTTGATTATTGTAATAATGATTAAATGTTAAAAACTGAAAGTAAATTTAAAATATTTTAATAAAATGAATTTTAGAAAATTAAATTAAATAGATAGTAAATTAAGTTTTAAAAACATGTAACAACTTTTATAAGTTAAAATACATAAACTATATGTGTGAGGGAAAATTCTGAATGTTATAGGTTTGTTGTTTGTATGCTGTTTAGATTTGTGACTCTCCTACTCAGATGGAATTGATATGTTATTGATTAATTATTTAAATCTAATGAGATTAATGTTTAAATACTAACTAATTAAAGTATTTTTTTAATTTTAATAATAATTTTTAGTAAAACGATTTTAACTTATAAATGTAATATAATTTAAAAACTAATGTTTATTTTAAATTTATCTAATGCATTTTTATCCAATAAAATTTTGAGAAATTAAAAGTTAATATTATTTTTAATTAAATCAGTTTTGAATATTAAAACAAAAAACATATTAATCAAAAACGATGTTTTAAAAACGAAGTTTTAATAATAATTATTAATTCAATTAAATTTTGTAAAACCCCTTGATGAAAGAAGTGTAGTCAAGACTTCAACGTTAAAGCTGCTAAATTGTCTAGTTGCATCGGGAATAGACCAGTTTGGAAACAATTGAATGTTCCTGAAATTAGAATTATGGAATGGAAATAACAGTTTGATGATGGTAATTTTTCTTCAAATGAATCTTCCGTTAATACAAGTAACATTTTATAACGAAAACGTTTACTTGAGGATGGTTGAAAATTGTTGAATGCAATTTTGGAAAGATTTTTTGAAGTGGATTTTCGATAAAGGAAAAAAATTTATTAGAGTAACACGTGTATCTGTTGCACAAAAATCTATGTCTATATCTAATGATCCAACATTAAAGGCAAGTTGTGGATGGATTGATAACGTTCATAGCCTGAATGATCTAGTCAATCGAAGAAAAACTACTTCATGTCAATTATTTCCAGTAGATGCATCAGATAAAATCAAAAGCTTTATTTAATATTGTGAAGAATTAAGAAGCAGATTAAATTTAAATTGACACGACAATTTGGGATAATTACACCCAAGAAGTATATATATTGGCATAAAAGACGTAAAATCGGTTCCAATTTTTTCAACGAGCCATTAAAAAATCACATTATTGTTTGCTTATCTGCAATAGCATATGGAAAGAAATTAAATCCCTTATTTGTTTTTAAAGGAAAAGAAAAATCCAAAAAGGTTACCGATACTTATGTAGCATTGATGACTGGCACCAGAGTCTACAATTACCGAGATTTCCTCATTTTGGAAAATTTTATCGTTTAGGATGCTTTTCGTTTTCCATTTGACGGTTGATATAAAAGGAATGTTAAAATCTGCTAATATGGTATGAATTCCTGGTTCATGAACGAAGTATTTACAGTTTCATGGCATGGATCATTTGAACAGAAATATCGAGAACTGTTTGAAGAGAAGAGAAGTGAATTAAATTCTCAAAAAATTGACAGAATCAGGAAAGTTAAGGGCACCTTTGAAATAATAAATAATTGAATGGCATGTTGTCAAGTACCAAAGAAGTGATTATAAAGTCATTTTCCGTGTGTGGAATTACTATATTTAATTTGTATGAGGTTAACTTTTTTAAATCAAACCCTTTCCAAAGAACGGAGATTTGCCTAAAAATCAAGATGTAGATATAGATGTTGTGCCAAATTTTTGTGATTGTCGAATTCACGAACTCGGTATTTTTTTTTTAATTTTAATTCAATTGTGAAATTAATAATAACATTTAATATGAAAAAAATCAATTTAATACAAAAAAATATCAATTTAATATCTCAATTTAAAATATTAATTTCATATGAAAAAATATCGATATAATAAGAATATTATGTATGTAATACGAAAAAAATATCAATTTAATATTATAAAAATGCTTTTAAAATACAAACGTTTGCAATTCAGCTTGTCACCAGTTTAAATAACGATGAAAAAAATTACATTTGGAATCTATTTTGCATAACAAAATTAAGATTTATTTCATAATAAATCGATATTTTTCATATTAAATCGTTTTTTAAATAATAAATTTATATTTTTCTTATTAAATAAATGTTTTCAAATTAAATACATATTTTCCATATTAAATTGATATTTTTTCTTATTAATACATAATCTTTCATTTTAAATTGAGAAATTTTCATTTTAAATTAAAAATTTTCCTAGTTAGAGCATTCGGCAAAAATTGACTAGTTCATAAATTCGGCAATTACACTATTTAGCAAACTGACTTTTTTTGCCTAATTCACGAATTCGGCATAATAAGTATTGATGAATGTGTTATGATGAAAGAAACTTTTTAATGAATGAATTAAAAAAAATAATGATAGAAGCGCTTATAAAAGGAAATTCGGTAAATTAAGAACGAAAAATACTTTTGAAATATTATTGAGAGTAATTATAAAAATCTTATTTTCAGTTTCCGATTCTCCCGGCTTTTAGGTCCACTTGAATGATTATGTGTGATGATGGCTATTTTGAAAATGACTATTCATTGTTAATAATAAATAATATATCTATGATCAAAAGAGTTTCATTACGATTAAAAGACGAAAATTCTTCATTTCACTTTAGTTTTTCAAATGGATTTTTTAAGAAACTATTTGTTAAAAATGAGTGGAAATAAACAATTAATTTTTATATAAAAGATTTTTTTTAAAATCAAATTGAATAATAGAAAATAAAAATAATAATCTCAACAAAAACATAACTCAAGATATCATTCAATATTGCTGATTAAATTTTGATAGAATCATTAGTTGATGTTTGATAATTTTCTTGAAAAATATAATTATTTTTCTGCAAACAGAAGGAAAATATTACAAAAATTATTTATCAGCATATGTACTTTTAGGAAAATATTTTTTGACTTTTACAAAAATAAAATAGATTTCCAGAAAAAAAATATTAAATCGGTGTAATTTAAGATATGATTTACTTTCGGCATTCACCATATAAGGTCGCAGATCCAGATCTTTCAAAGGATAATTTACGAGTCCTTCGAGTTTATTTAAACTCTCTTTTGATCTGCTGGTATTCGGTTTGGTAACAAGACCGTTTTTAGCCTTATATCCTTCTGAAATAGTTGTATTGCGTGACAAATGTCTGCGGGTTTGGTCTGCTTGGTTTTGATATTTATTATCAGATAAATCATCAAATGCTTTTGTTTGCTTTTTACTGAATCGTTTAAGCATTAAAATAAGTGTTTCTGGGGCTTCTTCAATATGAATTTCAGTTCGAGCAGGTTGTGATGTTTGACAATTCGGACACTTCCACGATTCAGTGATTGAAAGCGTATCAAGGCTGAAGAAGTCCTACAAATGTTGGGTTACATTTTATTAGAAAATAATCTTCAAATCGTACTCTTAAGCAATCAGTAACATTGATATTATTCACGGACTTCTTTCGATTCAACTCATGATCAGAGTTTTCTTTAGTAAATTTTGATGATAATTCTCTAACACTAGAATGATCGAAAATTTTCTAGAATTTAAATACAATTTCAACAAGTTATCTCAGAAACCATATTAAATAATTTATATACAGTCGTGGCCAAAATTCAACTGTCACCCTTGTATTTTAAAGAAAATTAATATCTATATGCGTATGTGTAAGTGCATGTAAATAATGTTCTTAACCAACATCTAATAAGAATACAGTTTTAGTAGTATACCCACTTTCCTATTATGATATCTAAAAGTATTTGTGTCAAGTATTTGTGACTATTCCGACATGATTGGCAGCCAACTTTTACCCACTGTGAGGGCACAAATTGTCGCTTTACACGACACTGGAGTCTTGCGATTCAATATTAGCCGCGCTTACTTATTCAAAGAACCATTGATTTTCAATTGGAAAACAGAATAAAATTTCCATAAAATCAACAGATTCAAGATATTATTTATTTTATTTTGAAATTTTGAAGTTAAAGAATAGAGAAAAAAACTAAGAAAAACACTTTTAACTAACAAAATAAAAGATGAACTGTGCATCCATGTCTGTATTCTTCTTATAATTTGTATGTAATGAATATATCCTTAATACTTCGTTACAATATCAGTTATTCAAAAATCTCAGTATTTTTAGGGGTAGCTGATCAATTATGGCCACCACTGTATAATAATTATATCATATAATTATGATTCATAATATAAATATTTTATTACTTCAAAGATAAACTACATTAAAATTTACAAATTTCAATGCAATCTTTTTCGTGTATGAAAAAGACAAATAGTGATTCCTAAGAAGAGTGTAAAGATTGATAATCTTAAAGTGCAAATGTGGTCTTTAGGTACGTTTTTATCAGTACTGAAAGATTAAGGTAAAAAACAGAAAAATATTAAAATAATGATGATTTAAAAATTCTCTATAGTTCCCTATGTTACATATAATGAAGAAAATTAATTCAATATTATTATAACACAACAATGTCGTACCAAATAGTGACTATCATACAATAAGGCTATGAGGTTGTTAACATAACTTTCAAAGAATGTAGATGACAGATTACCTTGTGGAACATTTGAAAACTTTTTTTCGAGTGTTTTTATTTCATTACGTGATTTTGGTGTACTTTTTTAAGCTGATCACGAATATTAAATCTGTGTTTCTCTATCGCGTGCAGTTTGTAAAAACTTTTGAATTTACTTTTCTAGGAAAAAGTCGTTTATGTCCCACACGTAATTCTTGTTCTTACATACACCCCATCAGTCCTAATTTAATTTCCATTTACAAAATTCCAAACTGTGGAGAAGAACTTTAAATATATTATAATATATAACCTATAAAAAATACAGAGGTCATTATGTTTTATTAGTCCTTTATACTGTGAGTGTCTTTTACTAGCTTATCTGTTGTGAGCAGAATTACCATGTCGTTTTAGACACCAGCAGTAGTCAGTCATCATTCTAAAGGCCTTGATACCATTCATTCATATCATTCCTTCATAGTCTAGTTCACGAAAATATAACAATCGAACAGACACAAGAAATGATGTTCCCCTGTGTTATTTTTTTAGGTAATAAAAATTGATTAAAAAATCTTAAATTAAAATCTTAATAAAAAATAAAATAAAAACTTTACATGTGGATTTAATGAACGAAACCGAGCTTCATAGATGCTGTCAGTTGGTCCCCGTTTGTACAACCTCAATTTATCAGTTGTTCCGAAAGGCCAAACAACTACCATTCGAATATGTGCAGATTCTTCGCCGTAAATGTTCATAGTAAACATTAGATCTTTATTGACGGACGGATGAGTTAAAGGGAATATATCCAATTCAGATATCAAATGCGATCCGCCCTAAAAAATCAGTAATGAAAGCAATTTATTTTCATAAATTTTTTTTTAAATTAATTAATGCTTTCTCAATGTTGCTTAAGTACTAGAAATTCTATAAAAACACAGTTAAGTAACAATATGAAGAATGAAAAAAAAGAAGAGAAGTTTCTATTGTTAATTTTTTAATCCTCTTAGAATTCGGTATCTTTCAACGAGGGTTTCATAAAATTATTTAAACTTATTAAAAACAATGTGAGATTATTAATGTTTAAAATCATGAATTAAGATCATGAACCTGACATTGTAATTTCAACAAACAGTTTTTGAAGCAAATGTTTCGTAAACAATAGGTTTGAAGAAGTTTAAATATTTTAAAACTTATACTGAACTTCTGTATAAATGTGCTGGAAATTCTGTATCATAATCGCCAGTAAATTAACAAATCTTAAAAAGAAATAAAAATAACGTGAAAAAATTAATTTAAAAAAATCAGGAATCTCAGAAATATAAAAAAATTCATTTTAATTAATATTATTAAAATGAATAAATTAAATTTGCTTTTCTATTCGAAGTATATATTTATAAAAAAAAGTCTATAGTCCATTTTCAGTCTTCTTAAAGGGGTTGTTGATCAAACACCTTAACCATTTATTAAATGCCCATTATGAGAATAGCAAACTGATACAACATTGAATATTTTGTTTGTAAAATAAAATATAAAAAATATATGTACATATATAATTATTTATTATATTAAATGTTAATTTGTATCTTAATGTTAAACTTTATAAACATTTCTTAAATAACATTAGATTGAAACATAAGAAAATTAATTTGGTATTGTAAATATTCTAGCTTTTATTTTCCAGTAAAAAATTTTAATGCTTTTATTGAAAATAATTGATTTATGATGTTAATGAATATTATTTAAATTGATAACAATTCATTCTTTTTAATTATTTTTATTTCTTCAATATTTTTATATTCTTCAAAAACTGCGCCAATTTGTGGTGGCAAACCTTCAACCTTTTAGTTTTATAATTAGTTCATCTTTATAAAATTATACAATTATTAGATTATACAGTGCGAAAATGAAATTCCGGGACTGATGATGTACAAAAGAAAAAAAACAATCTCTTTTTTACTTTATTCACAATATGCTCTTGCTGATTCAGTACACTTCTTATAGCGACTCAATAATGATTCAAATGCCTTCTCAAGATAATTTTCGGAATTTCTTCATAGGTGCGTTACGGAACTCTTTGGATGGTATCAGTGTCATATAAATACATTTCTATACAACTTCATTTTCCTTTTCCAGAACATCGCAAAGCCACAGGATGGTAATCGGAAAATATCGCTAATGACTCAACACAAATTTGATTCGTGTCGATAAAGGACGCACAATAAACGATATATGACTAAGTGTATTAACAGTCATCAAAATCGTTATATTATGATCTAATTCGACGAAATATTCCCATTAAGTGTTGTAAAATTTTCGAATAGCAATAACTGATTGACCATTAAAAACGAACTGACGGTGACTTTGCTGTCAGGGAAAGTAATGAACATTGTCATGATTTGCGATGGAAATTTTCGTATTAAATCAGGAATTTTATTTGAAGAATTTAGCACTTGTCAAAGATAGAACCATCTGATGAAGTTCACGTAAAAACAAAATATATTTTACAACTGTGAGGAATGTTTTGAATTGTTTGTTGTTTTATATTGGCATGTTGTATGTTGATTCGGATTGTGTCTCTGCTACCCAGATGGATGATTGGTATTTTTTGATTCTTACTAATTAAAAATAATTTAATTTAATTTTAAAGTAAAAAGATTTAAAATAATTTTTGAATGTAATATCTAATTTATAATGTAATTTAAAGTTTTAATATGTTAATTTAATTGGTACTTTTAACAAATGTTTAGATTTAATTTAAACATTATAATTTTTATAATTAATTATTAATAAACAATTTTCATTTATTATAATTTTTATAATTAATAATTATTAATAAACAATTTTCATTTATTGTAACATTAGTATAATTAATTATATTAATCAAGAAAAAATGTCGAAGGAGTTTAAATAATTGTTGTCCTAAAAATTCTGTTTGTGATATTAATAAATCTTCGAAAAATCATATTGATGTTTGTTAATAACAACATTTTAATAAAATATACCATGTTGGAAACAACAAATAGCTATAATTATTCAAGTCGTTAACAAAAATATAAATTAAAAAAAAATTTTATTTAATTAAATTATCCAAAAATCCATTTATTGTTGAATTTCGGGGAAAAGCAAAAGATTTACAGATATAGAAAAATTAAAAAAAGAGAAATTTTCACCACCGTCCTTATTTAATAATTTGTAAAATAGGTTAATTTAATA
Organism: Girardia tigrina; assembly: GCA_001938485.1. Taxonomy (NCBI): domain Eukaryota; kingdom Metazoa; phylum Platyhelminthes; order Tricladida; family Dugesiidae; genus Girardia; species Girardia tigrina. The sequence continues at coordinate 50,160 of MQRK01239657.1, read as the reverse complement.
AATTTGCACTAAAATATTTTCAGCATTTCAATTATGACTTTAGTCTCAATTTAATCATTATTTACTTTTTCAGATAAAAGAACGCATTTCAACACATGTATTATTTGAATAAATAATATAATCTTGACCGATATCATCATAGCAAAACAAACTTTTATCCATTACAACTCAATTTCATGTTTATTATAACAATATCACACAAAAAATCGTACAAATTCTAAGAAACTTCAAATTTAATGAAAAAACAATTCCATTTGACTGAAAAGTATACAAAAAAATTTTCCAAACTTGATTAAGAGCCAAAACGCTGAAGAAAGGAAATTGAAGAGAATTGCCCGAGTACGGCAATTAGAGTGCGTGAATCACAAAGTAAACACTCGTGGTGGCAGAGTTTCAGTTTTCCTTTTCATACTTCCTTCCGGCTGTATACTGTCGCAAGGTTTTTCAAAAGAATATTTAACAAAATTAAGAACAGATTCACGGACAATTTTAAACACAAAACTTTGCAAATGAAAAATATTTTTTTTCATAATTTGAATATAATATTATATTTTACATGAAAATAAATTTTCTAAAGAAATTTCAAACTCAACGTCTAATAAATATCAATCATGATATTTTATGTAAATATTTATATTATATTAACTTTCAAGAATATTTAATTATATTTCCATAATATTTGGTACGACTTCATTTTAATTTTTAAATGTATATTACTTTTTTTTAAATAAAGAGTAATTAATTTTCTTCAAATAACTCTTTTATTGTTTTTTCTAACCCTTTTCCTGCAAAAAAGAATATTGATTTTCTTCAATGAGAAGAAAGTTAATTATACAATTAAATCGCTTTACTAAAAAATATAATTTCTAACTGTTTATAGATTGTTACCAAAATAAATTAGATGTAATAAATTCAATTATTTTTATTTAAAGTGCATTTTTAAATAATATAATTCGTATAATTTCGGACAAATTGAAAAAGAAGTTGGAAAAAAGACGTAATTTACTGAATTTTTACATATCATTTGATGTGGTTCTAAGGAATTTTTTATAAATGCAGTCCAAAATAAAATAAAATAACAATTTAATCTTACATTTTAAACACCCCAAATCTCAAAGGATTGCAAGAATAGAAAGAATAACCTAAAACGAACAAAATCTCAAAAAGAATATTTCGTTTTTAAAAGTGTTTCATCCGAAATATTCACAAGCCAAAAAATATGCAACAATTTACAGCAAGATTTATGAAGATTTTGCTCGTTCTCTAAGAGGAAATGTAATAGTTACAATTCGTCTTTATAAATTATAAATAAATATTTTTAAATGCTTCTTAAAAATGGATTCTTATTTTATTTGGAATTATTAAACTTGATTTACAATACTGACAATATTGCAACAGAAGAAAAGAACATTTGGATCATACTTATCCTCCAAATTTCTATTGTAAAAAACCACAAGATAAGATCGATTTTTGTATGAATTGTGATATTTTGAAATAGAAACGCAGAAAACGATTTAATATTTACAACAAAATTATAGACATTTTTATTTAATTTTCACGAAATTAAAATATAATTACCATAATTTACTGCGGATAACCCGCACCCGTGTATAACCCGCATCTCAATTTTCGATCATTATAGTCCTTTTGAAAATTAAGTTTAAGTAAGTAAATTATGTGAAACCCGTACCCATAAATTTTTCGAAAAGTCTTTTTCCGCAGGTTATCCACAATAAATTAGGGTAAAAAATTAAAAAAATATTAATTAATTTTATTTGACCTTGAAAAATAATTGTGATTTACAGTCAGTAAAAAAGTGTATTCGTTTGATAATATTATATTAAGTTTTCGAATTACAAAATAAAAATACCAATATTATAAAACATTTTTGTCATCATTTACGATTAATGGTATAAACATATTCAAATACAAAGCAAAAATTTAATCCGAATATTACATTTTCAATATAAAAAATAACTAAATACATAATTATAATGATCCCCATGCGAAAACTTGCCATAAAAGTGAAATGTTAAATATTCACATTTATAAAAAGAGCTTTTTATATTATAACGTTTTTATCTTTTACTAATAACTTTATTATTTTTTTCTTTTTTTCCTTATTTCTTCAGCTCAAACCTAAACTAAAACTTCTTTCATTTAACTACTCTTTCAATTTTTATTTAACTTTTGTGTATTCCACTAAAACCACTACAATCAATAAAAAGGGAAGATACTTTAAAATCGATCGAAAATTCCAACCGAACTGACAACAACGCTGCGAGTATATAAATGGTAAAATAATTAAACTGGATCATGAAAGATATGTACCGTAATTTGACCGACATTATCAATACCTAATAGGGTATTTATCAAAGTTAATACTGAAATTCGAAAATACTTGAGTTTCTATTTCCCATTTAAAATTTTTATTCAAGAATCTGTAGCACCTTTTTATGGTTATATCATTCAATAAATAAGTAAGCCTTAACGTTTATATGGTTTGATTATTGCATTACTTTTTTTATGATAAAATACTTTAAAATTATATAATGAATAACTTGGAATCTGGACTTTTTTGATAATATGGAAACAATATGGAAACGCCCATAGTTCTTTTGTTGGTAAATTTTTTTTCAATTCAATTATGAAATTGATATTAATATTTATTATAAAAAAATATCTATTTAATATGAAAAATATCAATTTATTATGAAAAAATATAAATTAAACTTGAAAAATTATCAATTAAATATGAAAAATGATATATTTAATATAAAATATGTTTTAAAAGTACACTTTTGCAATTCATCTTGCCACCAAAGAAGAAGTTTAAATAACTATGAATAAAAATTTTACATTTGGAATGTATTTAGCAAAATAAATTACGATTTTTTTCAAGTTTAATTTATATTTTTTCATATGAAAATGATAAGTTTTCATATTAAATACATAATTTTTCAGATTAAATTGATATTTTTTATATTAAATACAGAATTTTTCATAATTGAATTAATTTTTTTTAAAAATTGTCGAGTTCCTGAATTCGGAAGGTTGGATGCCGAATGCACGAATTTGGCATTACATATATATTACCACAAAAAGAACTATGGGCGTTTCCATTTTGTTTTCATATTACCAAAAAAGGTCCAGTGCCTAAAAGTCGCATACCCGATTAACTTTGTAGATTTAAATAAATTTTATAAAACAAAACAGTGCTTCAGTTATTATCTTTTCATAACTATCAAGATTGAAACATGATTTGGTGAAAATCTAAATGTTTTATTAGGTTGTTCGATATGAAACGGGTCAAACTTCACACCTTACATTTCAATCGCGTATAACTTAACTTTGAACTATCGTATGAAAATAAATAAGGTATTTCTTGACAGATA
>MQRK01239657.1:4407-31424 GCA_001938485.1 Girardia tigrina | reverse complement strand
ATACTAAACTCAACATACAAAATTCAACAAACCAATTTCAACATACCAAATTTAAAATATTCCTCACAAAAACAATTAATTTTGTTTTCTTTTTTTAAAAAATTTTATTAATCAATTTTAAATTATTTTTAATAAAAATTATAATATTTTACTTTTTTTTATTTTTATGAAAATAATATTTTATATTTGACAATATTTATCCTTTTTAAAGATATATAATATAGATTTAATCGGCTTGATAAAATAAATTTATTTTATCCATATTTATTTAATTATTATAAGCCAAGCTTAAATGTACAAAATGAATCATCCAATCAGATTTTAAGTATTTTTAAAAACGTGTCACATGCAAGTCTTTGAACTTTTGATTTATTCGTGAATTTTATCAATGTCATTCTGAACATTGGATTGTGTTTAATACGATGTCAAACCCGACATTTGCGCGCAAAACGAATTAAGTAATTAGGAAATTTGTTAATAAATATAAATTTACTAAATGTTGTTGAAAATTTACCCTTGCGTAACATTCAGAGTTAACTTTTTTTAAAGAACAGATGCAATAACCTCTTCTGATGTTGTAACCATCCGACATATTTTAGTGTTTAATTTTTCTTTTGTTTGTGGTCTACAAAGATAAACCCTTGAATGATAAATATGCTTTACTAACAGTTATAAATTGACGAAAGAAATCAATTATCTTTCTGTTCAAGCTATATATATAGCTTGAACAAATTCTTATTAGTATGTGTTTTAACTCAATTTTTAGCAATAATTTAAAAATATTCCCATCATGTATTGCCGATTTGTTCCCTTGGAATGACTATAAAATTAACTATTCCAAGTACTATCATTCGTTGATCATAAGGACTTGTTGATAAAATTATCATATTGTTACAGTTTTCAGGTGCTCATTAGATGGATGATCTTAGATCAGTAAACAGATAGAAATGAAGAAGTAAAGTTTTTCTTGAGTCGATAAACCTTCAACATAAAAATTATCACTGAACGATATTCGTTTTCTCTATTGACAGATTATAATAAAATATTGTGTATCCATGTATCTTACAAGACTCATATACCCCTCGCATGTTTATGGTAAATATTGAGGTGGGTATAAAAACGTTGGACATGTTATATCAAAAATGTAAACATCAAGGAAGAATATAAATATTCGGTAATCAACTTTATTATAAATCATTCATTCCGAAAACGTCTGCCTAAATGTTATAAATGTAACTTACATAAATTATAAATTAGATCAGTAAGAGTGACTTTGAATGAACATTTTTGTGTGAAAAATGTTTGATTTAAATAGTTTTTCACCTTGATATGATTCACATAAATTCTAGCTAAATATTCTTATAAATAGATTTGCTCAGGTTAATTAACACGTTGACCGCCGTGCATGTTTTACATTCAAACAGCATCAGTTCATGAGTGATGGCGTAACAGTCGAAATGTCAAAAGAAGAAAATAATTTTCAGCAAAAAATGTCATAAAAAGTTTAAACGTCAAATGAGTAACAAATATTAATCATAACAATCATAACAAACCTTAGATTTCTCAACGTGGACTATCAATATTCGAATAAACGGTTGATTGTCTGGAAATTCTTTGACCCTTTTTTGAACAACTGTGGCCTAAATAAAATATTATTCAATTATAAAGGAATCCATGATCCAGATCTGGTTAAATAAATATTCAATTAACTGGGACACCAAAGTCGTTAAAGAACACTCAAATTTAAATAAATAAGACAATAGTGTCAAATGAGTCTAACTAACATCATTGTCGATCCCCGTATCGATCTGCAGCGCGTCCACGTCGACCACCTGATTCGGGATAGAGGTCGCGTACAAGCCGCTCGAGATGTGGTCGAAATTGCTTGTCAGGAAATTGTGATTCTTTTTGTAAATCGATATCATTTTTTCGTCATCCTATTATTTAATTAATAAAATGCAGTTAATTAACTGATTAATAATTATTAGAAAAGGTTGATTTAAAAATCTTTCATATTTCAAATGATTACAATTTGCAATAATTGTTAAATTTTACAATTAGTATTTTTCAAATAGTATTTTATTAAAAAAATTGTCACGGATTTCGAAAGAGTACATTGGAGAGACATATCGGTAGCTCCGTACTCGTATTAGTGAGGATACACAACCTTGCGGACGAGTAAGGTCTGTGAGCATTTGAAATCGTATCAGATGATGTAAGGGATTAATTCTGAATTTTGATACGCATTCTGAATGGCAGTTTTGTGAGTCATTTTACATAAGATATTTTATCCCGTTAATAAACATTCAAATTGGAAATATGAGTGTTGCTACAACGCTTAATATTTTATTGTTGACATATCTATACTACTTTTGATAACAAGATTTGGATTCCAAAGGAAACAAGGAACGATTTCATTTTATTTTTCCATAAATTTATGTGTCATGTGGGAGTAAATAAAACGTACACATTAACGAGAAGAATATGATATGGAGGAGTTTAGTAAAAACATTGAAAAAATAGTACAAGCAGTAGTAGAAATAGTACATGTGCAGTGTATCAAACATCTAAAACTTATACGGGAATAACAAAAGAAAACACAGTGAACTTGATTTCAAAACGACCATTTGACGATATTTACATGCATTATTGTGGACCTATGCCAGTCATAAATGGAAAAAAAATATTTTTGGTATAATAGACAGATTTAGTAGGTATCTTAGTCTCACAGCAGTAAACAACTAAGATGAGATGATAGCAATACAGATCATACAACGTCAGTGGATATTTAGGTTTGGAGCTCCAGCATGTATCCACGTGGACCATGGAAAAGTATTCGAATCGCAGGCATTTATGGAATTTGCAAAAATTTCGATTGATTAAGATAAACTTCTCAAGTCCATACCATCATAGTTCAAATGGAATAATAGAGAGACCAATGAATTGGACAAAAAGAAGATAATTGGCCAAGTTAAAATGTCAGAGATGAGCAATCGTAATGTAACGATAACAAAACGGGATTTCCGGGTCGGTGACTGGGTACTAGTGATAAAAGACAATAGACAGAAAGGATCTGACCGTTATGAAGGACCGTATGAAATTATTCGTAATGACCATGATCGTTGTGTTGAAATGCGGAATAAAACAGGTCGAATAATTCAGAGAAATATAGANTGGCTTAAGCCTTTTAAAGAAGGGGGTGTAAGGATAAATAACTATATTTATATCTATATTATTTTTACTATACTAAAATAAAATTTACAATATTATAACATTTACAATATCACTTGATGCTTTTTGTTTAAATTAAAAAAAACGCGCACTTTTTAAAATAAGAATAAATTTTGAAAATTATTTCGACTTATTAATTCGAAAGAGTACATTTACATACATATTAATTATTGATGGAAAATTCTTACATTATTATTTAAAAATGTCAGGTTGAAGATCAAAATTTCTAACAAAGAAAAAAATAACAAATAAATTTATAAGAACAAAAAAAGATATAAATGAAATTTCCTTTATTTTGACGAAAATAATAGATTTCAATAAATAAAAGATTTATTAAGAAGTTTAAGATAGTATTATTTTTATACAGAATTTTAATAGCGGCCAAATTATCATAAGGACATCTTGGTATAGGAATTTATAGACACTGTTTACAAATAACTATATGAATGAAGAAGAATAAATGATAACATAATGCATTTGAGGAGTTAGAGATATTTTTATAAACTAAAACTGAATGAAAGTCATAAAAAGGTTCATAGTGAGATCGAAAAAAGTTATTCTGTGTATAAAATATAAAAAAAATCTTTTATCGAAAGCGCATGCTGAAAGATCAAGTTTGAATAATCGGAGGTTAAATGTTTATTTTCGGATTCATAATATAAAACATGGAAAGTATTCAAATAGAAATAGACGCCATTATTGAATAATAATACATCATCCCTTGTTATATAACAGATATTGAAATTGATTGAATTAACATCTGATAAATAATATTTTTAAATTGAATATAATTTCATTAAACTCATTCTTAATGTTATAAACATTAAGATAGGTTTTATGGGAATCTTAAAAATGATAAGCAAATTAAAAATCAAAAATAAGTTAAGTAATAAATTGAAGTAAGAATAAGTTTTTTATGAAGAACAGATTACAAATGTTCACTTAGAAATATTGATAGACATTCAGATTATAATTATAATTCTTATAAATAAAATAAATCTTAATGTTGTCTATAAAATTAAAAACTACCGTTAATTATTATGCAATCAACACGACATTAATAAATCATTTAAAACCCTCAATAAAGTTTTCGATAGTGCATTTTGAATTTTATTTTTAGAATCTAAATATCTTATATATAACGCTTCACATGTCACTCTCTTCCAATAATTTTTAAATTGAGTGCACAGAATTTTAAAATTATGTGTGATGTCCCCATTACAATGGCGTATTTAATGGCGTTCTTGATTTTAATAAAAATTTCCCATTATTTTTTAAATTTTCCTTTTATATTTCTTTGTCTTATTATCTCAAAATGTAAGTATTAATTTAAATATATCAAAAGAAAAGGTTTCTGTAATCAACCGTTAATACAAAAGAAAGCTTTTTCTATTGGATTTGAATTTTTTAGAACATTTTAACTAGATAGGAATTGTTCTGTAAAATAACATTTTCAAAAGCCATTTATAAAATTGACAAAAAATATTCCCAATCATCAAGCTTCTTCAAAGTTTAATAAAGAAACGAGAATCATGTAGAATATATAATCTAACAATTTATTATTTTTTCTTTTTTTTGAACTGAACAATTAAATCAGTTTTATCACTGATAAACTTTTTAAGTCTCAGATGTTTAGAAAATGCAGAAGTTTTTAACGAATATTTAATATATTTTTTAAAAATAAATTTCTTGAAGATAAGATAGAATGATGATTATATATGTTAGGGGTTTTTTTGGTAAACTTTAAATTTTTGAATAATTAATTTGTAATATGAAAATATTTTTAAAAAATTAATATTTCGGAGTAACAAAAACTTGTAAATAAAATAAAGTTGTAGAATAAAAAATCATATTTTATTGCAATTAATTGTATTAAAAAATTATGTTTTAAAAATTAACGAAGAATAAAAAATATTTAGGAATTTAATTTTAACAGTAGATGTACCATTCAAATATTTTAAAGATCTAAAATTATATTTAAGTTAAATGGTATTTAAATAAATAATATTGAAATAAAAAACATCAAAATAATTTTAAATTAATAGAAATCGTTGTAATTTAACTAAAATACGTTTTAAAATGATATAAAATAAAAAGTTAAATTATGTAGATTTTATAATGTATTTTAAAGAAATTTTATAAAATATTAAAATGTTAATCTATAAAATTAATGTAATCAAAAATAATAAATTCAATTTATAAAATAACATTTTAATAAATAACTTATCAGTATTTATAATTTAGTATTTTTATGTATATTTAATCTGGTCAAAAGAAAACAAAAGAAAAGTTCCTCGAGAAAAATTGTTATTGGGATATAAATAAGGTTTTGAGTTACTAAATCAATTCTTGACCTAGAACTCAATAATATATATACAAGAAAAATAATTAAATATGTATAGAATATTTACTTAAGAGATCTCTTAAATTGAACTCTCACAAATTGGTTTGTTTAAAGGATTTATTTTATCAGACAAATATATATTTTTATATTGTGGAAACATTTTATAATTTTTTTATCATACTGAAGCACTTCAGATTATATATTAAGTAACTAAAAAGTGATAATTTATCTCCATTTTAAAAATTAAGATTAGTTTAAAATGAGAAAAACTTTTAAGGCCATCCTAAATTCTAAGAACTGTTTAACAATGTCAAAAATGACGTTGATCCTTTAAACATGTCTTAATTAATTAATGCCAATTAATCTCAATTTTAAATTAAATTTAGATTAATTTAAAGTGAGAAAAACACGGAAAAGATCACCATCCTAAATCCTAAGAACAGGTTAAACAATGTCAAGATGGAGTTAACCTTAAGTATGTTTTTAGAACGATAACGACCATCCTCCAGTATTTAGTAAAGTAAAGATCAACCCTTATTTTATGCCAGCAAAATGCTCCTCTGAGTTGTTAGAATGCATTCAATGAAATATAATTTATTTAAATTTCAGTTCTATCAGCATAATCCAGGAAATTCATCGAGAAATATCAGTACACTCTTTTTATTTATTTGTACAAATTTTATATAAAATAATATTGAAATCTCAATTAAAAAATCCAACGTAACATTATTAATTTTGATAATTGAAATCGCAATTATTCCTCTAAAAGATACATGAAAATGAAGAAGAGAATTTTAATATCGCAATTAGTTATTTAAAATGGCAATATTTTCACTTAGGCATGTGGATAATATTATAGGCATTCATTACACAAGTTTGTAATTTGGACCTGGAATTTTATGTTGATAGAACACGCCATAATATGTTTGGAATTATCCTAATTAATAACAAATAATTTTGCAGATTATAATTTTAAATTAGAATTTATTTTCTTTTCGTCAGATTATAAGCGTATTTGTTAGAGTAGTTGTGAGGAATATTTGGTATGTTAATGTTTTTGTGTAGTGCTTGCATGTTTAAATGTTGTGCGTTGATTAGGGATTGTCTCTCCTAATCAGATGGATGATTAATATTTTAATGATTAATTTTTAAGTAATTAAAATCAAATTAATATTTAAAAATGATTATATAAAGTATTTTATTTTAGCCAATAAAATTTAAATTAAATATTTTAAATAAAATAATTTTCTTCAAGTTCGTTCAGATTTTTAAAAAAAATTGAGTGATGGATTTAAATGAAAGTAATGTTATTGATCAAAGAGATGATAAGAAATGTGAATGCAATAAATGTTCTGTCATATGTGTGAGTTCTCTTAACAGTAGTTATGAAGTTTAATTGCAAGATGTATTACCATTATGGTACGAATACCCAACAATAAAAGGAGTCTATGTGAATAAAAGTTGAAAACCTTTGATATTACTATTATTGTGTTTATTTTTTGAAAATCATGTACCCCTGAAGGTTCTCAATCATAAACAGTAATGTTAGTAAGTATATATAACAGTCTGAACTAATGCAAAGTAAACTTTAGAGTTCAAAATAATATAAAGATAAATAGAACTTAATTAAAATTTGTTTTGAAGATCGAATTCCCAATGTGTATAAAAAAATCAGTTATGCTGAATAATTTTTGCAACCTTAGATGTAAATTTTTTGTACATTCTTAATTTAACTATAAAAATGATTCAAAAATGTCTGGAAGTAATACAAATATAAAAGAAATTTGATATTTATAAAATATGTATATAAAAATAATATATACATTTATAAAGAAATTTTTTGAAGGTGATTTTGATTTGTGACGTCATTTTGAGAAAAAACACATCTTTTGATTATGAAAAGGACTTCAAAAAATCAGGACTGCTGAGTCGGAGTCGGAGTCGTGAAACTCGACACCGACTGCGAGTACGACCAAAATAATAACAGATATTATAAATTGACCTAAAAAGGAGTCGAAGTTAGTCCGACTCTGCAGCCCTGCAAAAAATTATGAAAATGACGATCTATGTAACTATTTATCCAGTTCTCTTTTCCTTAGTGTAAAAGGATCCCATCCGATGGCATACAGTGATATTATACATATCACAATCAAAATAAGGCACTGAATAGGATGAATATAATTGAATGTATGAACTGTCAACAAACTGATAAAGATTTTATTTTGCATTTACTCAATTGAAAAATTTAAAAAAAATTTTATTTATCAAAATAGATTTGTTTCTCGAAATATTCTGGTTCAGCTGAATGATGTAGTTTTAATTATTTTTTTTAAAAAAATATGACTGAATAAAAGTTTAATAAGCCTCCCGCGACTGTTACGGATAACTGCGTATTACAAATAATACATTGGCGCACAGGGTAGTGAATCATAGACTCTGTATCGGGTAGAAACCATTTGACAAATACAAAGTTTTCTGATCCTCTCACACGGCTTCATATACAAGAGTCTGAGCTTTCAATCCACGGGACCGCTTCGGCTTCCCTCTGAGAAATGACCAGTCATGTTCCTTCGTTCCGTGATTCTTGAGACTTCTGGATGTATATTATAGCCAATGCTGAGTATTATTTGCAATACGCCGTAATATACTGTAACAGTCGGGGGAGGCTTATTAAACTTTCATTCAGCCATTTTTTTAAAAAAAAATTTAATTAATTCAATTAAAACTACATCATTCAACTGAACCAGAATATTTCGAGAAACAAATCTATTTTAATAAATAAATTTTTTTTAATTTTTCAATTGAGTAAATGCAAAAAAATTCTTTTTTATATAAGAACATATATAAGAACACATTAATACTGAAATTAACATGAAACTATTATGATAATTAAAAGTTTTCCATTTTTAAGTGAAAAAACGAACTATTTGTTGTCTAAAATCAATCTGGAACAGCTGAAAATGACGTTATAATGTGTAGCAGGTTTACAAAGTTTAGCTTATTTTGGTAATTTTAAGCTGACTAAAGCAGGATTTAATGATATACAAATTTAAAATCTTCAAAGTGTTAGTAATAGACTGAAATTAATAACTGATATATTTATAAGCTAGAATACAAGTTCAAAATTGTAAAAATGGAATTAACAAGAAGAGAATAAAATAAATTCAATTATTTTAGTTCTCTGAGGTCTGACACTTGACGAGAAAACTTAAAGGAAAGTAAATTAAGTGGCAATTTTTAGATATATACAGACGAAAAAAACTTCCCGGTGTTACTTTCTAAGCTGCATAAAGCCTGTTAGATCTGTTAAAGGAATCGTGTAAAGGAACCCAGGAACTCATAGAAAACAGAATCGAAAGAAGACAATAATATTTTTATGAGTTAGTTAAAATTTTCACGTTGCCAAATAATTTATGATTTTTTAATTCGAAAATTAAAAAAAACAAAATTAAATAAATACAAAAAGTTTTAAAATTTAAAAAGTTAAAAAATTATTTTTAAAAAACAAACAAAAAATAAATTATTATATAAAACCAAAAAAATGTTTACATAAATAACAATTGATATATATGAAAATAATTAGTAAAAGTTTGAAAATCAAAATTTTAAAATAAATAATAAACGGATTAAAATTTATAATATTTTTAAGAAATATTTTTTTAAATAAAATGCTTGTTGTAAATTTAAATTTAATAGTTTTATGATAACATTTTTATAAATAAATTTTATAATTGTAAGTTAGATTTTACAAATTAAACTAAAAGAAAATATTTAATAAATTAATTTTGGCGAAGCGATTAAATTAACTAGAAATTTGTTTATGTGTATTATTTTCATAAATAAATTTTTGTATTGAATATGAATTGTGATCTTGCTAACAATGAAAATGGCATAAACGCGACTAACAATTTTAAAACCGGGACAAGAGGCTTTGATTCAATACTCAGTAAACAAAAATTAAAAACCGTACGTACAGTATGAAATAGACTAATTAGTTGAATTAGTCAACCAGTAATCTATGTGACGCACAACTTTTTTAGACAAATGGTTTTAAGGCCATCCTAAATTCTAAGAACTGTTTAACAATGCCAAAAATGACGTTGATCCTTTAAACATGTCTTAATTAATTAATGTCAATTAATCTCAATTTTAAATTAAATTTAGATTAATTTAAAGTGAGAAAAACGTGGAAAAGATCACCATCCTAAATCCTAAGAACAGGTTAAACAATGTCAAGATGGAGTTAACCTTAAATATGTTTTTAGAACGATAACGACCATCCTCCAGTATTTAGTAAAGTAAAGATCAACCCTTATTTTATGCCAGCAAAATGCTCCTCTGAGTTGTTAGAATGCATTCAATGAAATATAATTTATTTAAATTTCAGTTCTATCAGCATAATCCAGGAAATTCATCGAGAAATATCGGTACACTCTTTTTATTTATTTGTACAAATTTTATATAAAATAATATTGAAATCTCAATTAAAAAATCCAACGTAACATTATTAATTTTGATAATTGAAATCGCAATTATTCCTCTAAAAGATACATGAAAATGAAGAAGAGAATTTTAATATCGCAATTAGTTATTTAAAATGGCAATATAATATAAATATAATATAAATGGCAATGCAATATAAATAATACTCAGCATTGGCTATAATATACATCCAGAAGTCTCAAGAATCACGGAACGAAGGAACATGACTGGTCATTTCTCAGAGGGAAGCCGAAGCGGTCCCGTGGATTGAAAGCTCAGACTCTTGTATATGAAGCCGTGTGAGAGGATCAGAAAACTTTGTATTTGTCAAATGGTTTCTACCCGATACAAAGTCTATGATTCACTACCCTGTGCGCCTGTGTGAAGTTTTAGTATTGTTAGTATGAGGAATGTTTTGATTTGTTTGCTGTTTTATATTGTGCATGTAGTGTGTTGGATTCGAATGATGTCTCTCCTACTCATGTGGATGATTGGAATTTTCTTTGGTTTCGACTAATTGAAAATAATTTAATTTTAAAGTAAAAAGATTTAAATTTTTTCATATGTAATATTTAATTTTTAATCTAATTTAAAATCTTAATATATTAATTTAATTGTTACTTTTTAAGATGTTTAGATTTAATTTTAACCTATTAGAATCTTGATAATTAATTAGTATTAATAAATATTTTTCATTTATTTTCAAAAATTAGGCTAAAACTCAGAAATAATCAAGTAAATGTAGAATAGCGAAAGTGGTTTGAATAATTGTTGTAATGACAATTCTGCTTGTTATAATAATAAATGTTGAAAAAATCATATTGATGCTGTTAATAGTTAGATTTAGTAATTTTAGAGTTATTTCATAAAAAAAATTGTATATTATGTTCTAAAATCGGAAAACATTTATGCGTTAAAATGAAATCATACATTAATCTAAACAATACTTTCTAATAGAAATATATTTTTTAATTTAATAATAAAACATATGTTATTGTTGAAGTAAAATGACATATTTAAAAGTACTAAAAGGCTTTTTTTATAACATGAAGAAAGTTTAAGTTTAAATTTCAAAAACAATCATTTTATTTTTATATTGATACAAAGCAATATTTTTGCTTCATCTAACTTTAATTATTTCTGTTATGGACAGAGTGTTATTAAAAGTGAATAAACCATATCGAATTATTTGGTCATTTTAATTATTAATACTATAATAGAATTATGATTTCTGTCTGTCATTCTGTCTGTGTGAAGTTCCCGGAGTTCAGTAAAACAAATTTCATTATTTTTTTAAAATGACAAAATAACCGATTGATCCGGAATCTACGCGACGATTCCAACGATGTGCCTCCGCCACCGATCCGACGAGAAGTCGATGAATCAACGATGAAAAGAGTCAACATAAATACAAAAAAAATTAATGTCAACAATAAAAAAACTAAAAGAAGGAAATATGATGAATTTGGATGAAAATCGATTGATCCTCGACGAGATGATTCCGAAAATTTTGCTTCGTCGTCGATTAAAGATTTAGAAGATGAATGAATTCGGTAATAAAAGTATTAATTCATTTAATAAATCGATAATTGAATTACATAATTTAATTATTTTTTTAATTCTGGAAAACGGAAACACTTCCGATCTGCCCACTCACAAAAATTAAGAAGAAAATCAATAGCTTAAATTTTTCTAAGACTTTTGACATCAATGTAAAAATAATTTATTTATTTAGTTGATTTATTAATTGTTTATTCATGCAATTAATTATGAATTAAAAATTTGTGTGGGGGCAGATCGGAAGTCTTTCCGTTTTTCCAGAAATGCTTAATATATTTAACTAATTAATAATATAACAGAATTATGATTTCTGTCTGTGTGAAGTAGCCGATGATTAAAGTGATTCGTTTAAAATTCGCCAGGCCTGGTGAAACGGATTCACCCTAGTTAAAATATATTAAGGTTATTATGATCAATACTGATTGTTATTATTATTGTTAATTATAAACATTAATTTGGCGTCCTACCTAAGAATTTATTCAACTTAGATTCATCCTAACCTGGATCACATGAATCGCAAAAGAATGATTAATTTGTCATTTATGTGAATATTAAGACCAATACGTCTGCACCATCGAAGCGTTTCTTGGCCAGAACAATTGTCTTATGAACTTGATAGATGACATTTTTACTAATTTAGTGAAAAAAATAATTGATATATTATTTTAATTTAACCCTTCTTCATATTGCAGAAGATTTGTTAGTGTACCGAAACGTATCATTTTAAAATAATTAGAAATCCAAGATGATTGGCTTCAAACGAAACACTTAAATTTATCATTTGCTTGGCTTATTTTGAAAAGAAAGAATTAAATCAATGTAAACTAGAATTAAAATATTTTAATTCAAAATAGTTTATATATTATTATAAGAGATTTTGAAATAAAATGAATCAACGAAAAAATACAATTACAAAATAGTCATTTATACTTAACAAATATTAGCAATATATATTGTAATAATAATAAAAATTTTAATAATTAAAAAAAGTGAACATAGTAATTAAAATAACTCAGAAAAATAATAAATGTAAACAAATTTGAAATTAATATTATTAATTATTAATTGATATTTATACTTCGCTTGTATTTTATTCGGCTTGGCTCAGGATCAAGATTTGTAAATAAAATCCTATCTCATAAATTTAAGATGTCACCTATTATAAATTTCTTGAGTAAATAAAATAAATCATCAAAACGTAGATTTTAAATGAAAAAAAAATCCGATATTTTATTAAATTAAAAAATATGACTGATTAAAACTTGACAAAACTCATTGAATTAAGAACTCCCCTTATATTACGGATTTTATGCCCCCTGAGTTACAATGATATTTTAATAAATATTCTATTTTGAATATCAAAATCTAAATAAAATATTTACGCTCGTTTCATTTTTTAGAAAAAAAAATTATTAGGAAAAAAATTATGTCCATATGTGTTCTTATGCCAGCTCTCAAATTATACATCTCCTTTAACATCTACCGTTGACTTTGTAACCGTGTCTTGAGTAGAGATAAAATATTTTTTTAATATTTTAATCGGTTATTAAATAAAATTTTCTAGTCATTATTCATGTTCTGTTAAAACTTAAATGGATAGCCTAGTCAAATTACAGAACAGTTGACGAATTTTATTTTAATTTATATTTAATTTCAGGATTGGCAAAATATTTTTGATTTACCACCAATAAGAATTCGACAAATTTTTTAAAATAAATATGATAACATTTTATTCCAAATTGACATTTTTTTCGTTTTTATTTTGATTTTACAACTTTTTTTCAGCCTTTTGATTGTGAACGTTATGAAAAGTCTAACGATGTATTATTTTTTTAATCAGACATTGAAATGACGAGAAAATAAATTTAGAAAAAAATTTTTTGTATAATGTTTCAATTTTTTTAATTATTTTTCGAAATTTCAGTCGATTTATTTCTTGTTTTTTTAAATTTTAGATCTGATTAAGGAGATTAAATAACTTTTTGTTGGATTTTTCAAAATTTTGGTCTATGAAAATACTATTAAAAGTCATATATGTTCTCTCGCGATGGAATAACCCTATGGTGTGAATAATGTAACTGATGATAAAGATTAATTGAGAAATTAGGTTATATGCTTAATATAGTCTTTTTTAACTTCAAATCCATACTTTTACACATCAAATTCATTTTTTGAATTTCAAATTCATACATTTAAGAACTTTAAATTTAACGTGACGATGAATCTACCTACACGACAACCATTACATTAAATGTTTTAATTTTTATGTTATGTTTAATGTATTTGTTGAAGCTTAAATAAATGTTTTTTGAAATTGAAATTTTTCGAAAATTAAAAATTTTCCCATGAATCTAATTTTTTTATTTTTTCACAAATTTTTATAAATAATTTTTTCATATCATATTCTCATTATCATAAATGAATTAGTAGAAAAATGTTCTGTCGTTTGAGCTCATATATATAATGCCGAATTCGTGAATTAGGAGAAAAAAATTGCCGAATTCACGAATTAGGCAAAATATTTTGCCGAGTTCGTGAATTTGGCAACAGTTTGCTGAAATAGTGTAATTGCCGATATGAGGGGTTAATTTAAATTTTTATCTCGCCAGAATAATGTATTATTTTTTTAATTTAAAGGGGTGAAATATTTTAATGTTAATATGCTTATTCAATATTTTAAAATTAAAAATAAATTTTCGTGTTTAAAAAATGAACTCGAATATCGATGTTGCAACTTTATAAACTAGACTTTTTTTTTCAAATTTCAATATTTTTATGAAAAATTTTCATTGTAAAATGAAAATTTCTCAATTTAAAATGAAAGATTATGTATTTAGTATTAAAAATTAATTTAATATGAAAAAATATCAATTTTATTATGAAAAATATCGATCTAATAAGAAAATTATGTTTTTAATACGAAAAAAATGTCAATTAATTATGAAAAATTATTGATTAAATATGAAAAAAATCAATTTAATATGAGAAAATATCAATTTAATATGACGAAAATATCAATTTATCATTAAAAGTTATCAATTTAATATGAAAAAATAAATTAAATATGAAAAAATCTTATAGATTACAAATGTAAAATTTTTATTGATAGTTATTTAAACTTCTTCCTTCGTGGCAAGCTGAATTACAAAAATTTGCATTTTAAAAGCATTTATATATTAAATTGATAATTTTTTCGTATTAAAAACATAATTTTCATATTAAATCGATAATTTTTCATATTATGCTGATTTTTTTCATATTAAATACAAAGATTTTCATATTAGATACATATTTTTTCATATTAAATAATAATATCAATTTCATAATTGAATTAAAAAAAATTTTTAAAAATTACCGAGTTCGTGAATTCAGCAATTACACAAATTCGGCATAACATTATTATTATACTATATTTAATTTAATTTCAACTTTTATTTTCAACAATTACTTATTGTATGATTTAAAATAAAGAGAATTATTATCTTAAAATAAGTTAATTTAAAATTTTTAATTTTGTGACTAATATGGAATCTAAACAAATGTTTTCAAAATAAAAAATTTAAATTTCTTAAATGTAAGAATTTGAAGTTCAAAATTATGAATTTGGAGTTTAACAACTATATCTGAATGAATCTGTAAGTGTACCAAGTTCTTGGGATCAGGCCTTATTTTTAAATACATTATTTTTCTACGATCTCTTGCAGTTAAGAGTTGGTTATCATCTCCACTTAAGAGTACAGTGTTAACTGTACACTTAACTGTAACACTTAACTGTACAGTGTTATTTTTTGATAATCTTAATTAATTTGCAATTTGAGTGTAATGGGTGCAACGCCACATACATTGGAGAGACAGTCCGTCATCTCCGTAAACGGATTCGTCAGCATGGACATCTAAGTCGTAGTAGTAATATTGATGAACATAAAAAAAAACATTATGAATCTTCTGTTTAAAAATTTTTACTTTAAAATGGCGTCTTTTTATTTTTGAAAAGTATTTGCAATTATTTTTTAAATTTATCATTAATTATACGATTTTATGTTTTACTATTAGGTTGATGCAAAAGAAATGTCGTTTTAATGTATTTAATATTCATTGTTTGAAATATTTAGAAAATCATTAATAAATAGATTCATATTTAAATTTACTTTAAAGCTTAAACTTTACTGTATGTTTTGATACCAATTATGACATTATTGTTGTCAATTTAAGGTGTATTTATTATATTTTAGAAATGTTAGAAAAGAAGAAAATGTGAACAATTTTATTCTACTAGTTCAAACTAGGTCGAAAAGCGACAGAAACGGCTCGGAATATTAACAATGTATTTGGACAACATACCACTAATTTACGAACAGTACAACGTTGGTTTTCTAAGTTTCGTAGTGGCAACGAGAGCCTTGAAGATGAAGAACACGGTAGTCGACCATCACAAGTTGACGACAACCATTTGAAGAAGTTAATCAATGCCGACCTGCATAAAAATTCACGGGAAGTCGCTCAAGAACTCAACGTTCACCAATCAACAGTTGTTCGCCATCTGAACAAAATCGGGAAAGTGAAAAAGCTGGACAGTGGGTGCCGCACGAATTAAACGAAAATCAAAAAAATCGTCGTTTTAACGTGTGTTCGTCGCTGCTTTTGCGTAATTAAAGCGACCCGTTTCTGGATCGATTT
Organism: Girardia tigrina; assembly: GCA_001938485.1. Lineage (NCBI taxonomy): Eukaryota > Metazoa > Platyhelminthes > Tricladida > Dugesiidae > Girardia > Girardia tigrina. Next base: position 15,130 of record MQRK01239657.1, on the reverse strand, counting down.
GTAACGTGCGATAAAAAATGGATCCTATACAACCACCGGCGGTGTTCAGCTCAGTGGTTAAATTTCAATGAGGCTCCAAAGACTTTCCCAAAGCCAAAATTACACCAAAAAATGTCAAGATAACTGTTTGGTGAACCGCACACGGGTTAATCCATTACAGCTTCATAAAACAAGGTGAAACAATTCCAGCTGAAAAATATTGTCAGCAAATTGACAAAATGCACCAAGAACTACAAAAAACGACCGGCAATACACAATAGAAAGGGGCCAATTCTTCTGCATGACAACGTTCGTCCACATGTTGCAAGAAAGACCATGCTGAAGTTAAACGAACTGGGATATGAAACTATGCCTCATCCACCGTACTCACCAGACCTTTCTCTACATACTACACTTGTTCGAACATTTCAGTCAGTTCCTTTGCGAAAAATGCTTCAGAAACCAAGGAGATACTGAAAGAGCCTTGGACGACTTCATCGCCTCCAGAACTCCAGAATTTTATGACACTGGAATAAAAAAACTTGTTACCCGTTGGCAACAGTGTGTTCAATGTAATGGTTTTTATTTTGACTAATAAAGTTAATTCTAAAGAAAGTTATGTTCATTTAAAATTGACGGTTAAAAATCGACATTTTCTTTGCATCACCCTAATAATTGACGAATTTACTATTAATGATACATTAAATTTAACATATTTTGTCGCAAATAAGTCATTTTAGATTCGTCTTTCTTCTGACATGGATTTTTTTTGTTTAGTTGTTTCTAGACGTATCTGTTTAATTAATATAAAAGTATAAATAATAAAATTCGTTTTCCGAGATCATCTGCACTGCAAGATCATTGTTAAAATTTTCTAATTCTTTTAGTGTTTTTTATTTGTAAAAGGGTTTAAATTTCTGGAGGTTAATGTTATATCATTTGTATCTCGTATTTCATTGGACATATTTTTAGAGCGCTGATTTTTTATATTATTTCGCTCTTAAATGACAGTAAATTACTAATTATTGCAAGCGACTCTATGATTAAATTGTCCATTCTTCGGTGTACACAATCTCCCGTATGCTCGCCACTCATCCTCTAGATTATTAACACCTCTACGCGGTTTTTAATCACAAAGATTTACATAAATATCGGTGACGATCGACTCCGACATTAGACAATTTGAATGTTAATGCCGGAAACAAATCTTCGTTATTACCAAAGGAAATTATGTAAATTGAAAACGATATTGGCGTTCCTGGAACTTAAAAAGAGACATGTAATTTGGTTACAGTAGCGATTAGTTATTGAGTCGTTAATTTAAGAACTATTGACAATATTATTGGTTATTGTGTTCAAGTAAATAGCAGCAGATCTCACCGAGAGCGGAGTTCCGAACCCACCATCCCCGAGTTCTACGATGACGATATCCCCCCGACTGCACCCAAGCCGACCGGCCACAACCAGCCTCACATCCCCGACACTCGTACCCGAATCGATCTCAAACCCGTGTCTTTCGGGCACCTGATTCTGATTATTCACCACCATACACATCATCACCGACTCCACCGCTCCAGTCCCATTCAATTCTCCGGTACCGGTGGTTTTTATCGATTGTTTCGGAATTTGCAAGTTCAACGACAAAATCTGATCGAACGTTTTCCGCGAATATCGACATTCGGGGCACACGATTTCATTCGACAACAATCCCCGGAATTTCTGATAAATAAACGACGTTTCCGACTCGAATCCATTGTTTCTATTGTCAGTCGATTCGTTTATCGTGTTCCTGTCGTGCGATTCTTGACCGTTTTCGATTTTCGTAGTCGGAGATTTTTGAACGAGATTGTCATGGAGGAGATTGAGAATGAAGAGCAGTAATTCATGCGCATCCTGCTGAGAATCGAGACTGAATTCGGATTTGTGCATCGTCAATAATTGACAGAATTTCATGGAGATTTTATTCTGATAAGTCGTCTGCCAGAGCGATTGAAGAAAATACGAAAAGGCCACCATCACATCAAACCCGGTGACGAGTTGGGAATTCTGGCTCGATTGTCGATGGTCTTTGGCGTGATTGAGATAGTCTTTTGTGGCGAAATATTCGGCAACTGGATCGATATGAGCGAGACATTGAATTATCACATTGACATAACACGTGCTACCGTGATTTTCAATACCCATCAGACCGGGAATTGTCGAAATAAACGGCATAACGAAACTATTCGTCAGACTATTCGAACCGATCGTATTGCACCAATTCGACGGCAGTTTTATCGATGAGCAATTCGATTCGGTGATGTATTTGAGGATTTGAGCGTTGATTGGATGAACTGGAAACTGATCGATGAGGGTCAAATCACCGGAATCCAAACGTTTGAAATACGAATCATGGATTTCGTTGGATTTAATGAGCTTTTGACTGTTTCTGTTGACAGTTGAGTGATTGTCACGTAAACTGGCGCTCTGGCAGCGGTCCTGAGGGTTGTATTCCGTGCCAGGGACTCGCGGATTGTTGTTCTCGTCGATGACAAACGATTCGGTCGGAGAATTTTGTTGAGACAGTTTCGAATGCGTTTTAAACATCGATAATAATTTCTGTTTCAGCGATGATTTTCGAGCGATATGATTATTGGATTCGTTTCGATTGCGATCGAAAGTTGCGTATCGAAGTCGCGTTTTCTTTAAATCCGATTCTCGATCGATAACATTATTATTATTATTCAATGAATTCGGAAAACAAAACGATTTCGATGTTTTATTATGAGGTAGAGTGTACGAATCGATTTTAGACATGGAAATTAGTGCGATTCAAGTCTGTAATTGGAGAATTTTTTACAAATATAAATCATCAAGAAAATGAAAACGATAAATGGAAAAAAAATAAATTTCGAAAATTGGAAATAAATTTTCTTTGATTTTCGGTTTGAAAATAAACGAGAAAAATTTTGCTTACTATTATTATTGTATCATATCGGATTATTATCTGTCAATTTAATGTGAAATAAAATTCATTAATTAAGAAATTAATTTACAGCACTTGTTAATTTTCATAACTACGCGTATACTGTGTTACAGTGTCAATGCAGTAAAACAAATGTTTTTCATTTCTATATTTAATGGAAATTGAATTCCTTTACGGGAAAACTAATTAGATTTTTTGTCTTGAATAACTGTAGAAAATTTCGAATTAAATTTGAATTTTAGTCGGTAAAATGAATTTTGATATTTGATATCAGTAAAAAGTATTTCGAAAAGGAAATTTGGATAAAGAATTTTATCAATAGTGTTAGATATTTTTTATTTGATTAAATGTATTTTTAGAATGAAAGTGTAAAATTAACTAAAGAATTTATGGAATAATTACAAAAAAGCACGCTCTAAAATGAGTTATTTTTTTATTTGCTCAGATTAATTTTAATATTTTAGCTAAATCGACAGTATTTTGTATTTTTTTTGAGCTTCAGTGTCTGTAGAATCAAGAATCTGGTAAATTCTTAAAATGTATTTAAAATCGATGGATGTACAGGTCACAATTTTTCCATACCAGTAGTCTTGTCCAAGACTAAAACACATGTCAAAAACAGATTAGTGGTAATTAATATCCAAGCGAAATAGAATTTTTATTATGTATTTTTGACAGAATGGTTAATTTTATTAATTAAATGAAAATGAAATTTCGAAGTAATTATTCGGTTTGTGTTCATTGTTAAGACTTGATCTTTGAATACTCTAAATTTTAGTTTAGACACATTATAGGTATGAGAGATCTTTAAATGTCTAGGAAGGATTGATTATTTATAAACAACAAGTAAAGTGTATTTTTTTGTCTGTGAATGACATAGGTGTTCAATTCTTTTTTTTCAACCTCACATCGAAGAAACAGATGAATTTATCTAAGAGATAAAATCTTGTTAAGAAATGACATTGTATTAATAAATTTTTTTTATGATTAAAATTTTTTACATTTTTAGTTTCTTCATTTTAACACCAGCATGTAGAATCAATAACTAGATTATAATATTTTTTTGTTACTGCCGACTGAGAATGCAGTGATATTTAAAAATGGAATGCAAAAAAGAGTGCTTGAACAAATTTGATGAATTCCTATGCTTATGAGAAATTTAAGTGAGTGTTCCTTCCTTTTCGGCAACTCTAAATCCAAGTTTGGCTTCTGTAAAAATTAATAATGTTTTGAAGTGTTGAGGTTTATGGTATGTTATTTTTACTTTAAGCTCCAAGATTATCATTCATCACCCTTAACTTCATAAAAACTCATTTGAAAACATTATAAACTTGAATCTAACCGGTCTTGTCATCTGCTAGCAGTGGCAGACGATGATTACCTTCCAGGTTATATACATTCACAGGTCTAAGATCAGATAAGCAAACGCAGCTCTCGTATGATGTTAGCAAGATTTAGTACTTTAGACCTACTATCTCTATCATAACTAATTAATTTTACAGATTCCACTTATATTGATTTTACTGATTTAGTTTTACAAATAACTTCAATTAGGGAACTCAAAACTCTACATTTTTAGCGAACAACTATTATCTCAATATATATATATATTTATAAGCGTAAAATCCTTATAGTTTTTTAATTCTTATTCAATTTATTCACAAACCAATTTAATTTTTCAGCTTTTGTTATTACAAAGAGATATCTTTGTTTTTATTTACTTTAACAGTCGTGGATAGTCAAGAGTTCACAGCTGTGATAATATGAGTGCAACTTCCCAGTGGATGGTAGTAAGAGTTACCTCCCTGATACTCATGCTGGGTTACCCATCCCATGTTTCGTGTCTCCAAGAAACGGTTTTGGTATGAAGTAGCTTTTATTGGGCTACTTACCGGTTTTAAGTCATTGTATACCGGTAGAGGAAAAATTATTAGAGACTTTCATCCTATCAAAGTGTATCAAATGTATTAGCTCCTTGGCATACATTTGACAGAACAATTATTCAAATTTTATTGGTTATTAAACATCTTTAGGGAGCACTGGTTTATTACCAGTAAATTTTGTTTTAATGGTTGGTAACAACCTTTTGTATATTATATTCATCACATTCATAAACACCACGCTATTCATGCACATGTTCATACTGGCATCGAGAGAGAGTCACACCAAGACCCTTCTACAGACTTGCTGGCAGGATACCGATCTTTTTAATCACCTATGACGAACACTCGTGAAAGAAAAAAGGTTTCTTTAATAATTCTTGTTTAATCAGAATCTATTGCTAAACTTATTTACTTATATAGTTTAATCAAATGTGTAGCAACTTAGTTATTGGGCTGGTGTTCATGATTCTATGTCCTAATTTGAACATTACGATGCTCATTTTTACGCACTGCAACATGTTTCTCTCAGTGTAATTGCAATCATGTCGTAAATGTTACTTTTTTTCTGATTTTTTGAATTTTTTTCAATCTTGTTTGCGATACCCAAATTAAACTATTGATTTTATTTTATATTTTAATGCCAAAAATTTATATTGTAATTTTAGTCTTTTGAAAAGTCAATTTCCCCCATGAATCGTTTATCTGAAACAATTTAATTTGTTTTGTTGATATAGGAATTAGAAATCGGGTCAAGGTCAGTAGAAATAAAGATGGTGATATTCTGATTGCATCTTCTTCGATGAAACCGGGTTCAAAATTTGGCCTCGGAGAACGCTAGGAAAATTGAAAATGGTCAGCTATTTAGCTGCATAATTCCGAAAAGCAGGGACTGGAACATGAATTTGGTGATGGCATCTCCTAGAATGGTCCAATTCATTTTCAGATAGTCACTGGAAGTGTGAATAACAAAGTTTATAAGGATTTATAAGTGACCTGGCGACCAAGCTTCCAGAAAGAGTGCATTATCTGATTCATGATAATGTCTCATTACATCCTTTTATCAAATTTCATTAAAAATATAATAAAAATTATTGATTAATTCTTTTAATAAATGATTTTATTTTCTTATTAAAGGAAACAGACAGTTTATAAATTAATAATATTGATTTTTAATCATTATGATGATAATGATCACTACTAGGACAACCATGATTAAGACATAATTTTCTTCTTGTGAGGGAAAATTCTGAATGTTTTGAGTTTGTTGTTTGTATATTGTTTAGATTGGTGACTCTCCTACTATATGGAATTGATATGCTATTGATTAATTATTTAAATCTTATGAGATTAAGGTTTAAGTACTAATTAGTTTTAAGTTTTGTTATTAGAAATTTTAATAATACTTTTGAGAAAACAATTTAACTAATTGAATTTAATATTATTTAAAAATTAATGTTTATTTTAAAAGTTTACTAAATGCATTTTTATCTAATAAAATTTTGAGAAATTATTGATAAAGTTCATTTATTAATCAGAGGTAGAAACAAAAATATAACAATCAAGAAGGATGATTTCGCAGATGATACTACTGAAAATTGTTTTTATGATGAGTCTGCTGTGATGCTGCTAATACCTCTAAACCATCCACCTCACTGGTGAACTCATATTTGTCGTTCCAACACTCAACATCCTCTTCCAGATGAAACAAGCTACAATGCTCAAATCAATCAAATTTGATCAATTAGTTCTCAAGACATCACTTCCATTGTTAAACATCGCTCCAATCAAAATTCTGTAATAAAATGAGCCGCAATTAGCGCAAGTGATAATACTCCACTTGTTTTCATCAATTTGATTCTACAACTTAACAAAGACATTATTTGGAAGGAATTTTTAGAATATGTTATACTTTTCCTCACTCAATAGAACTATAGTGATCAATTATAGATCTTTTAGAAGGACTTCGTCCGCTTCATTGGTTTCAAAAATACTCAGAACTGGTGTTTGGTCGATTTTTCAGACTTCCGTGCACTTGTATTTTTAACCTATTTAGCTAAAGTGTGTAATCAATTTCGGAGGTTTTCTGGAAATCTGCATCGATAGTGGGATAAAATTACTCTGGTGGATTTGGAGTCCATCTCAGAGAATTTCACCAACCGTCTTAGGCTATGTGATATTGTGAGGGGAGTTCAATTTGAAAACTAACATCAATATTCGTTTCTCAGATCTTTGTAATAGCTGCTCAATTAATAAAATTCTATTTTGGAAATCACTAAAAAAGTTATTCTAAGTTATTTCTGGTCACCGATAGTTTGATAAACACAGAGTTTAACTTTTCGCCTTGTTCTAATAGGTTTATTAACTATTTGTAAATAACATATCTTTCATTCTTAAATGACCGTATGATAAATTTATAGTAAATGAAGGAGATTGTAACATAAGTTGATGTAAATACTTCGAGTATTTCGCGACAAATACCGGGCTTAAATATTTTTTTTACTTAATCAATTCAAAGCAATCTCTTATTTTTGAGTTCATACACATTTTATGACCAAAGAGATATTTGTACCATTCATTTAATTTTACGATATTGTAATTTTAGAAACGAAAACAAACATTATTTTACAACAAATTCACTAAACAAATTATGATAACAGTCTGAAATTGAAAAATCATCGTAGCATCAATACAATAATAATACAAGTCTTCGGGTAAGTTATGAAAAGCACATTGAGAGAATATTGAGCCCAATTGTGCTGATTCCTTTATTGTTAAAATCATTTATTTGGAAATCAATAATTGGAAGCATAGATAAATCTGTGGTTTCCAGCTTAATTTTACTGGACGCGCCAGAGGACCGATACTGAATGATTAAAATAAGTAAATTTAGTAATTAGAACGAAGTTAAATTAAAGAAATAAATAAATGCATTTTATGAGTACATGTACCTGCGCTCTTTGGAACATTCTACTACTAGGTTTTAACCTTCTAGGTATAATAATCAAGTCTTAAAAACATTTCTTTATATTAATCTTAAAATATGAAGTAAATACTACAGTTGTACTTGAGTTAAATATATTATGTTATGGATAACCAAGTAAATCGTTAAATTACAATGGATTAATAAATATTTTTTAGTAAAGTTACTAGCCTAAATAGGACTTCTCAATTAAATAAAAATCAAAAACCTCTTCTTATTCTGTATTCAAAAATATAAAGGGAAGAAAAGTATAAATTTTTGTAGTGCCGTCGATAAAAAAAGCCGATTAAAAAATTAGAAAAAAACATTCATAAAAAAAATTATTATGGATTGTATAAAGACCTCTTGTTTAAATAACTGAAAAAATTAAATGAATAAACAAATTAGGTGTGAAATTTGAAAAAAAATTTTTTTATTCTTATTTTCATTTTACTTTAACATTCCTTTAAATTATTATCGTAATTTTAAATCATGTTATATATTCATCAATTTTGAACTTTGTTTTTAACATATTTTAAAATTATACTCTTCAGTTCGTCAATGTTTACCTGCGTCCCTGGCAAACCCGAGACTCATTACAACGGTTAAAATTACCTTTCACGAACTTCCTGAACTAATTTACGACTGGCTACTCTATTGTAGCATTGTATCCAAATAGACTTTTGATATTTTTGACGATTTATGACACTGAGGTCCCACGTAGGAACTCATACTTCATAATAGTTCGAATTTCTACCTTTTCCATTTTTTAAAATACTGATTATTAAAAAAGTTATCAATAATTTAATTCACTTTCATTGATATGTTCAATAACCAAGATATACAGCAATTAATCGAAAAACACTGAGTAACAAAATGTTAGGACATTGTCAAATTATACATATTTGAATTTATTGAAATCAGGCCTACAAATTTTATACTTGACAACTTATAGCATTTTTATCTTAAGTAACATAAAACAGCATAGAATAAAAGTTAAGATAAAGACGTTAACCTTAAGCAATTATGATAAGTCAGACACGGTAATACTAATATTCATTTTTTTTAATCAGAGTACTGACATCAATATTTTTGTCTATAATGAAAAATCCAGTTAATATTTGCATTATAGTACTGACCTGTTTGTTATAAAGCAATTTAAAAAATGTTACAATTTTACAGCTACTTTTTGTATAAATAATGTAACGGTTAAAAAGATACACTCTGCTCTTACTCTGTACTCAAAAATATAAAGTGAGGAAAAGTGTAAAATTGCATATTAAATACCTATCTTATATCTAACCATCGTAACAAAAAATATTTTAGATTCTCTAAAAGAAAGATTAAAATGTGTTTTTATAATTTAATTGTTTTCGAGATAGTGTTTGTTTTCGACTATTCAATATTACTAAATAAATATATACATTTTATGACTATTTAATCCATGATTCCAATACAAGAATGTCAGATGTACAATTGAGACTAACTTTTTATACATATGATACTATTTTTTCGATATTTTATTTAGAAATAGGGATTCACTATCGGGAAACGAATATTTAAAACGGGCTAGGATTTAATGCACTTTTGTTTACATTTAAACCTTTTGTTCAAGATTGCATATGTGAAAACCAGTAAATGGATGATGTAGAAGTTCCAACTCAAGTTCGTGTAGTTGTGTCACAAACCTCAGCATCAGAAACCATGCGAAACACCAATAGTGTACTCGGATACAATGCTACTGCGCAGCAGACAGTCTCAAATGGAGGCATTTTTTTCTAAATTGCTTTAAAGTATTCAGATCAGTATTATTTAACGCACTTTCCATACATGATTTAGATATTTTAGATATATGATTTTAATATATGAAATGATTCACTATGGGTAAAAATATTAAAAACGGAATGATTTTAATGCATTTTTGTTTCCATTTGTCTCTTTAATCGTTTGGTTTAAGATTATAACCTAAAATTTATATTTCAATTAATTTCATTCAGATATAATATGGTAGGTAGGGTTATAATAAATATGTTTAAAATTGGAGCTTATTTGACCAATTTCATCAAATTTCAAATTAAATTTGACATTTTTGTTTAATCTCATTATTTTAATTCGATTTAATGACGAAGAACAAAGATAACAATTGCTATCGATGGCGAATGTAAACATATTAATCAAACTGTTTGCCTTTAACCAGCCATATACATTTTATTTAGTGGTATTAGCGACGTAGGATACAAGCTTTCATTCAACATTACACAAATAGTTAAAAATAATGAAAATAATATAAGAATAAACTGTTCTTTTGAACATCTGCCATTTGAGATCGATTTTACGACACTGCTCTATTCTTAACCCTTCGAATGCGTAAATCGACTAAAGTCACCGGATTTAATGTTTAATAATGTTTAAAGCGTTCAAAAGGTTTATGAAGACTGTTCTGTTCAATCAAATATTTAACCCTTTCCTGGCTGAATTAAAAATCCTTAAATCACTTTCTGCAACTTTCAAATGATAAAAATAAAAGGACGGTTGACAAAATACGTGTTAAAATAATTTTTCTTTAAAAGAAAAATCTTCCTTATTCATCAGGATAAAAATTTTATTCATATTTTTCCATTGATGCCTATAAAGTAAAATGAAACATGGTTCCATAAGGTATCAATAGTCAGGAAAGGCTTAATGTATCATCAATGTTTTGTCTACACAATACATAAAACGGGTTCATACCGTTAGAACTCTGCCAAGTTATATTAATTGAGAACTAAACTTTGATTTATAAATCTGCTTAGTCTAGAAAGTTTTTCTAAGTTGTGTAAGTAATCGTGATTTACTAAAAGTTTCATTCCAAGTGTTTTGTAGAAAATTAATTATATAACTTTCCCTTAAAGATGTATAATATATCATTTATATTATGTAGTCCCAAAAGTTATTTGC
>MQRK01239654.1:816-13927 GCA_001938485.1 Girardia tigrina | reverse complement strand
TACGCCACTGGGTATATAACAATTTTTGGTGCACGAGCGGGTGCAGCACGGTGGTGGCATCCCGGGACAGAGAGCTCGGTGTTTTCGGGACGAGGGGGAGAAGATCTTAACTCACCGATTTTTCCTCCACTTTTATCAGATGTTCTATAATTTTGATTTATAGATTCTTTCGTCATACTTGAATTGTCAATATTTTGGCGAGTCAAATTTGAATCGAAATATTTTTATCTTTGGATATATCTTAAAAGAAAATAATTTCGTTTCATAACTCAATTCTTTTGATAAAGCGTTATTAATATGGAATTCGATAAAGTCATTGACAGGATCCTCATCGTACGCGTTTTTGAAAAGAATATTATCATTTTGATTATAATCATTAAAAATAAGAGACTCTTCTAAGACACTAACATCACTTACTAGCTCATTCATTAACCACATTAAAATATTTTTTCGAGTCATAATTTAAATTCCATAAAAAATTCTTCAATTTATTTAAACAACAAAAAATTCCTTTACACATTTTTCTCAAATAAATAAGTATAAAATTAAACCCAAAAAGTAATTATTTTACAACGAAAGTTCAAAAAAAGAAATATAATTTTTATTGATGCAGTAAAATCGAATTTCTGAAATTTTATTTTCGTTAGTTTCGGTGATTTTGAGATTGTTAGATCCAGGACCGACTGATAGAGATGCATTTTGAATTCATTTATAATTTTACTAAAATTTGAATTTTCTTCCAATAAATTTAATTTTATTTCTTCAAATTTATTTTCTTTTGAAATTTTCGATTGATTTTTTTAAATTACATTTTAGAGCTTCTTAAATAATTGAATTCATGTATTTCGATATTCGAAAATTGTCAATTTATCATTGACATTGAAATTGCAAGACAGCTTCGTTGATATTAATTGATTCTTCATTGCAATTAAAACTCAATAATTTGTTTTGAATTTTTTTTACTTTTACTTTCGTGCCGGCGAGATCAGCTTTTCAACCCCGCCCCCAAAAAAAACAAATCAAACAACAATTATGTATATAACAATTTTACCATAGTGAAAAACGAAAAATCATCGCTGGAATAACCATTTATTATTTCATTTAAATTCACTACAGGTTTCGTTCTTAACAGAATAGCATCAGGTTGATTTTGTATTAATGGAACATATTTTTAAACATTCAAGACCAAAACTAAATGAGACTCCGCTTCATATTTAAATGTCAAAGCGATGGCTAAATTATTTAATTTTGGACAAATAACACTGGAAAACAATCCTCGTTCGGGTCAACTTGCGGATGTGACCACTCTAGACACTATTGCTATTATGGAGGCTTATGTTCTATCTGACAAAAGTTCGTAGACAAAATAGATCGTAACATGCCTAGAGCTATCCAAAACAAATCTTATTCAAACATTTTATGAACAATTGCTAAATATTTAAGTTAGGGCAAAGTGGGTACTATGACTTGTTTCGATTGTTCATAAACAGGAACGAGTGAAATGCTGACAAGAGCTTTTAGATTAATATAACCGTAACATAAAAAGTTTTAAAGTCCTTTGTTACTGGAGATGATACTTGGGTATTGTACTGTAATCCAATAACAAAATGAATTATTATAAGTTAATTTATAGAAAGAAAAAAACAGAAATACTCTAATTTAAATAATATTAATAACAATTATATTGAGTAAAAAATTAAATAAATAAAATTTTCAATTATAAAATAAAATTCTATTGCTCAAAATAAATTTATTTTGTTTTATAAATCATTCATTTTAAAATTAAAAATGAAAAAGATATTTCAAATTTAGAAAAACATTAGCAAACAATAAATTTTTATTTACATTAATTATATTATTTATAAATAAATAAAAACCAAATTTTAATTTCTTTGAAAAAAAACAATTTTCTTCAAAGCTAAAAAACCTTTTAATACGAAATTTTACTTCCTCAAGAAAATTTCAACAAGACAAATAACAGCAAATGTTAAATGTTTCTGCTCTACTTAAAAAAACTTTTGTTACAAATTATTTTTTTTGTTAAGATAAATGAAAGCAAAATAATTTTATCGAAACTTTAAAAGTAAATTATTTTTTGTTAAATTAATATATATGTTAGGAAAACTATAAATACTTTATTAAAATTTATTTATTCAAAACAAACGCAAAACTTACTTTTATTGAAAAAAACATAAAAGTGAAAAAAATAGTTACGAAATTTCTAGACCCATAAAAGTTATTTTAAATATTAAATTTAATAAAATTAAAATTTTGATACTAATAAGTTTTTTAATGATAATAATTAATTTATTCATTATCTTATCAATTATCTGATAATAATTAAATTTAAATACTATAACGAATGTAACACATAATTGTGATTGGTAAATTAAAAGAACGTTTCGAATTTCTTATATGTCAGTTAATCAATAGTTGAAGTCATTAAAGCCACAAAAATAATTTTATTATAAACAAAATTCTAATAAATTTTCTACTTCTTTTTTTTAATTTCACAATCATTCAGCCGATCTCTCTTATTTAAAAATCAAAAATTCTAATTTCAAAATTTATTAAATTTCACAAATTATTTTTTAGCCAATTTTCATTAATAGAAATTCTTTTCAAAAATTTATTTTAAAATTCAATTTTTTTAAATTGTATTTTAACTTTTTAAATGATTTAAATCACGATTAACGAAACTAAAATAAACCAACATAATACTATAAAAATAAAATATTATTTAACGTGTTTATAACGTGTTAATGAAATGATGACCTAAATTGCAATACTTTATTAAAATCTGTCTTAATTTATAAAAAAAATAAAAATACAAACATACACTTTTATCGTTGATTTTCTAGCCCATTTGTAGTCCTAAGAAAAACAAATGACCATAAAATAAAGATGAATCTCGTGTGGGCTCGAATAAAAGATACTTGTTTAAATTCTAAATACTTTTATTTGACTATACTTTTAACACTTTAAATTCACCAGAGTTTAATCCGTCAATGAATCCAATATACAAATTGCAAATAGCTATAAATATTATTTTTACTAATATAAGTACATTAAGCATATTTACAAACATAAATTATCTTTCTAAAAAAAGAAATAGGTAAAACTTATAAAATAATAACATTTTATTTTAGTGAGAAAGTACCACCTTCCAACATACTTGGTATGGAATTATTAAAATTTGTTATTTTTTTAGTGCATTCAGAACATTAATTTAAGATACAAAGATCTTATATCTAATTCTTATATAACATTCCAGATGCACTCTTGACAACTTTATTGTGAGTCGTTCGTATTTGAAAGGTTGGTAAATACCGACAGGAACAAGTTAAATAAATGTAAAAAAATACTTTTTTTAATCTGTGAGTAGCGTTTATGTCATTTTCATTATCACTAGAATCAAGATTCATAATTAAATACTAAAATTTTATTAATATCGCAACTAGATATTTTCAAACAAATTTTTGTTTCTCCTCATAAACTTTATTTTACTTTAAATATTATCATATTAACTTTTTTTTGAAATTTCTTTAACCAAGCTTTTATTAAAAATAAAATATATTAAACATAATTAATTTATTCCATTTCTAATAAAATCTAAATAATTTGTAAAAAAAGCATTTTTAACTTAAAAAATAATTTATTATATTCTATAACATATTTTTGATTTTTTATTCATTCAAACTTTTTTTATTTTTAAAAGGCGTTTATAAAATTTTATTACCAATAAAATTAATTTATTCCATTTAAATAAAATGCAATCCATTCGTAAAATTTAAAAATATTTATTATTAAAACCATACTGTTTGTTGAAATTTTTATTTAAACCAACTCTTTATTATGTATTTTTAAAATATATTCTAAGCACAATAAAATTAATTTTTTCATTTATATAAACATCTAATTTAAAAATTAATTTGTTTAAAAACTATTTAATTTCTTAAAAGTACTTTTGTAGTAGCTTGATATTATAAATTTACGCAAAAAACTTTTATTTATTTTATTATTTCTTTTTAAGATCTTATTTTAATTTTTTTTTTGAATATATAACAGTTAAATTTTAAACTCTGTTTTTGTCATACATAATTAAATACTTTTTGTAAAATTTTAAATTAAAAAATTTTAAATTATTCAGCGAATTGAAAATTTTAACTAACACCTTATAAAATCAAACTCATACCAGAGTAGGCATAATTAAACGAGTGATATCAATGTGTGTGTGTGCATTGACTGATTGTTTTTTGGCTGGCCAATAGAATAAATGGTCAATAAAATCTTAAAATCTTATAATCCAAATTTATGCTATTCACCATTTCGTTTCATTTTAATTTTATGCATTAAGCTACGATCGATATTCAACTGTACAGTGTATTTAGATGTTAGAACAAAGTTTAGATTAAATTACCACATCTCTATCTAACGTTTATAGATTAAAAATGTGTTAAATCTACTTGACAGCATAATTATCTAAATTTTAGTCACAAAACAAAAGCATTATGTCCTTATGCTGCGTAATGAAGGAACTAGATCTACGCTTTTATAGTCTACAAATAGTACAGGAATTGACTTAGGATGAGACAGAACGCAAAATTATGACTAAAGCATCCGTAAAAACAGAAAAATGAAACGAATGAATATAATGTCGGGTTATCAAAAAGAAACAAAGAAAGTTTAAGTATGAATCCACATTAGCGCCAACAGGAAGTGTTTACTGAAGAGTGCTTGAAGTATCATTATCAAAATATTTTAGACAATATTCCACACGAGGCTTTTCAGAATATGATTAATTGTAAGTTATGCAGCTTGAAAACTACATTTAACAGAATTCTTCAGACTATGCTATTTGTTTTTGTAATTCTGTATGAAGCAGTTAGTAAACGGTAATTTCAAACATTTACACTTTATTATAATCATTTATTATTCAAATATTATAATAGTGTTTCACCAAGGATCCAATTCATACCATTTGGAGTTAGTTACAGGTCTCCACAAAATCTAGGATAATTTTTTTACAAAAAATATTCATATATTTAAGAAATTTTTAAAAATAATAAAATTACTCTAGTTAAAAATTTTTTTAAAGAATTCTAAATATTACGTTCAACAATTACAATTTATTTCTTATCCAAAAAAATTCTTATTTCTTATTTCCTTAATAATTAGGAATAAAACTGCTTCCGTTTCGTCCTGTTTAACCAAACAGACATTTGGGCATACGGTACAGCAATGGGAGTCACAGTCATGTATCGCTGTTATCCAGGAAATATATATATATATAAAATTAATTACATTTTTTCTAGAAAAAAAATTATTTCTGCGAAAACGGATTTTTTTGCCATGTTTTTTAAACAGTGTTAGAAAAAAAATTTAAATTAAAAAAATAATATTTTTTTTATTTTTATTAAACACTTCTTTGATATTGAATTTTCTGTTTTTCCATTTGAAAATCTTTTTATTTTTCTCGGAGGTATAATAAAAATCTCTTGAGGGGGATTAATGAATTTATAAAACTGATAGTTTTATTACTTCCAATATTGATACTTTAAAAATATTTTTATTAATAAATCAAAATTACAAAAAAATATTTTTAATAAATAAGACTTATTTATTAATATTATATGATTGTTTCTTTAGAGTCCAAGACGGTTAATATTATTTAACGAATATTTTTCAATACAATTGTTTTATTAATCAAGTTTTTATAGTTTTCTGTACATATTTTTAAGAAAATGTTTTTTTGTTTATTATTTGCTTAGATTTTTTCTCAAATAATTTCTCATCACATATTATTTCAATATAATTTACGAATTCTTCAGAACAACATGAGTAAATTTAGATAATTAATTCAGAGTAAAAAATATTTTATTATATAGAAATAGATAAAAAAATTGTTATGTATAAGAAAAGTACAAGTATGTATATATATAAATTAAAAATTTTCAAATCATACAAAGTGAAGTTAATATTAATACAAGATTTTAAATGCACTTCTAAAAAATGATAATGGAAAAGGCATTAAAATATTAAACTAAGGTTGGTAGAAGATATTCATATATATATATACATATTAGAGTAATGAATTTTTAATTTTTAATTGTTTCAAGCCTCTGACACTGCTGCAATGTAAATTAGACTTTGTTTACGGGCCCGACCGGCCATCGCTTGACGCTAGGGAATTACCTGAAGGATGCAATATATATAGTTTTATTTTTCACATAATTTAGCGGAGTAAATGGATAATAAAATGTTGCAGTTTTATTCGTTAACGTGAATTTCATATATTTTCATATTATCATATATAAGGGCCTCTTGCATGTTTGGGACCTAGTACTTAAGCCCTAGAGTGTGTATGTAGATCTGCCAGTGCTCCCGAAAAAATTCAGGGGGTAATTTATTAAAATAAATATGTTATTTATAGTCTTTAAAATTTTTAAATCTGAATAACGTTTTTGGGCACAAAAGCAGGTATATAATGATAAAGAAAAAGAGAAAACATGTATATGTCTAATGCCTTTATTATGCAAACTAACTAATGTTGCATAAAAAATAATAAGAAGCACGGGTGATCAAAAAAACTCGTAATAAGAAGCTTTAATCCATAAGCTACTCAAATTGATTGAAAAAACACATACAAATTTCAGAAGATTTTTATCTGCATAAATTTCTTGACAAGCTTTTGAAAGGAACTGAATCATGTCTTCAACAGTGCGGGGTTTGTGTGCAAAAAATATTTTTTACAGTGCCCCCAAAATAGAAGTCTATATGAGTTAAATTCAATGAGTGTGAAGACCAGTCCAGCAAAGCTTGAAAAATAGGATATCTTATGAAAATATAAGTCTTTCTTTTGGTATTGTTTCTTTACTCTTGATATTATTGTATATTTTAACATGTTTAAGTACACAGATTGATCGATTGTTGTATGCTGAATAATAATTCCAACTTCACCTTTGAAAGAAAACTCATTCTTTACTCTTACCCCAGACTGATTGAGGTGTTTTTCAGTAGTAATGTTGGAGTGTTCGGTTGCACATTAAACACTACTGTATTGTTTAATGGCCCCGATTATTCAAAGTTCACTTTGTCAGACTGATTGATATTTTAAGTGCTTTGAACTTTCGGATTATTCAAACAAATATAAATAACAACTTTAAAATTAAATTAATATAAATTAACCAATAAATATATAATACTATTTTAATTAAAATATTTAAAATCTAATTGAAAGTGATTTAAAATATTTTTATAGTGGATTATAACATAAAAATATATTAAATCATAAATAGTATATTTTAAATGAATTAAAATATTTTTGAAAATAATTTATAATTATTTTCATAAACATTTGCATTTCAAATTTGTTCAAATAATTAGAGATTAAAAAATACAATATAGAATTGAAAATCTATCAATCTAGAACGATATCTAACTACGAAAGTTTTGTGGAAAATTTTCCTGGAGGCATATCGAGTTGTGAGGTCAATAAAAGTATTTGAAATCATATTAAAGCTCTTACAACATTTTATTTGCGGATCATATATTTGCAATGGCCACTCTGAAACTTTTGAAAGCAATCATAGGTCGTGCAACGACCAGATAGATTTTTAATATTAAGTAACATAATATATTATCAAAGAAATATAATTGATGAGTTATTTTGAAACTTTAACTCTGAAATGATGTAAATAATTTATTGAAAGAAAATGTATTTTCATAATTATTTATAAAGTAATTAATATAAAAAAGGATTATATGGGAAATTTGTTTGCAACCTTATATTGTATTTTGTTTTTTACTTATTTTATTTTTTATATTAGAAAAAAACCTTTGCATCCTCAAATATCATATAAAACTAAATACATTTTATTTATTTTTACAGCAAATATAAATAATAAATAAATTATAATAATAAAAATTTAACTGAAAATTAATGTTTCTTGAATTATAAAATCCATTAAAGGCTTAAATATTGAATATTATTTATATAAATAATTTTTATATTATGTAAATTTTTATTTCTTAATGAGTTTTAATCAAAATTTTATGAAAATGAATTAATAATTTTATTGGGAAATTTAATATAAAATTATGGATTTAAAATATTGAAAAAATTTCTTAATAATTATTTAAATATCAACAGGTGAATTAAAAATGATTCTTGAAATTAATATTTTTCATCACAATTTTTTAGTTAAAAGTTTTACTAAACTCTTTCAAAAAATACAAATTAAAGTATTGATTAAATAATAAATTTTATATAACAATTAACGGAATTTATTTTTATATAATTATAAAATGATTAATATTTTTATTTTAATTAAAAATATTATAGCTTTCTCAAATAGAGAGATACTTATTATAAAGATATAATTCTTTGAAATCTACACTCGAGGGATTGAACAAACATTTATTGCAAATTATCGTTCAGTAGAGTTATCAATTTTCTTGTTTAAATGTATTTTTTATCAATATAATATAAAATTGAATTTCTCTATCCATAGGGTTTACAATACTCTTGTAAATAAATTTCAAAAAATATATATAATCCAAGCACTTTCCTTATAAATATCTGATTCTTTATTTTTTTTTGTTCAATATTCTTCTTCATGGACAAATTGTATTTTCATTTTATTCATTAATATAATTGAAACTACTTGGTACGTTCAATAAGTACCCGGCTTAACAAAGAATATGAATTTTAAAAAGCGTAATTTTTATAACACAACAAACTTAACGCATCATACATAATTTCTTAACATAAAATCCATTTCGCTTTATACACTTCCAAAAACGAATAATCAACTCAGAAAGCGCCTTTTTGAAAAATACTGGGGCGCATTCGACAAAGAAATCCTTTAAGACAACCTTTAAATCGTCATTGGGTCCAAACTGGATGCTTCTTTAGGTGTCTAAATAGGTAAAAATCACTCGGTGTTAATTTTTGGCTGTACTGCGGATGATTCACAAGCACTAATCCAGCACCTAAAATTGTGACCCAAGAAATGCGCGCTGTCTGCATTGGTACATTGTTGAGGAGAAATCATAGTGATGTTTTTTTCCGCTTCCGTTTATTCTTTCTGGCGATGGCCACAAGTTGACTGTAATAGACAGCGTTGATGGTGAGGCCTCACACCTTGTTTCCGGCAAATACATGCTGAGTGAGGTTTTGTCCTCCGTAATTAAATCTGTTAGGAAATTCTCACCATGCTGGTCCTGCAGGTTCAAGTTGTTCTAAATGCACTTCAAGCTGTTTCTCATCATTTCACCAGTCAAGAAGCGAGTACCGAATTTGGAGCATAGTTTTCTGATATCCATAGATTTCAGTTTAACGTTGGCTTTACCAACATGGATTTTGAGCTTTATTGACAGCATTTTCATGGTAATTCAAAGCTTTCTTGAACTATCGTCTCTATTTTTTCTTCAAAAATGTCGAAAATATCTTGTGACCGAATTGATTTTTCTTGATCAAAATCGAAGGTGCTACCACCTTTAAACTTTAATGTTGATTCGAGTATGTTGAACTTAGAATGGTAATTCTCTCACCAAAATGGAAATTAGGATTTTTTTTGTATTTACAGTGATTGACTGTTTGAACATAATTAAAATAATAATAACGATATGATAATAATTTGATAAGTTTAATTTTTTTTAAATTACAATTAAAATCAAGTTAAATATTTTTAAAAAAAGAAAAGCATTTAAATAGATATAAATAAAACTAATACAATTTAAATTTAAATTCCTTTTTCACAATTTGATAAGATTTTTATTTTTTTGAGTTCTTATAAAGAAATGGTTAAAATTATTAATTTTAATAAATATTTTTGGAAATAAATTTTTTAAAAAGATTTAGAAAATTGTTCGAATAATCATGATTAAAAATAGTAATAGAAAACCAATTAGGACGATGTCAAAAGGTGAACAATCTTCCGAGAGCTGTGATTGTGAGGAATATTTTAAATTGTTTGAATGTGTAAATGTATGGATGCTGTATGTTGATTTAAGTATGTTGAATTTAGAATTGTGATTCTTCCAGCCAGATGGAAATTAGTATTTTATATTTAAATTTAAAGTGATTGACTATTCGAACATAATTAAAATAATCATTTTATAAGTTCATATTTTTTTAATTTAACAATTAAAATTAAGTTTAATATTTTTTAGTAAAATTTAAATTAAATAGATTTTTAATAATTTGATGACATTTTTATTATTTTGGGATTTATTGAGAAATGGTAAGAGTTATTATTTTTGATTAATAATTTTTAGAAGTTAAATATTTTAAAAAATGATTTAAAAAATCATTCGAATAATTATGATTAAAAATAGAAATAAGAAAATCAATTAGAACGATGGCAAACGATGAAAGACTTTCTGAGAGTCGTAATGACTCTAAATGTGATTGTAATAAAAATTCAAACGAGACTTGTGTAAATGTTCTTAATAGTGATAACTCTAAATGTAATAATAATTATATTATCAAATAATTACAAAACTGAAGGAAAACAATGAAGATTTAACTTAAGTGATGTCACTAAATTGGAAAGAAGATAAAATTTGAGAAAGATTCACGGTAAAAAATAGTTATTTATAACTTACGTAAATGTTATGATCACAGACCGAGGACCTGTAGGTTCAATATCGATAAAGTAATTGTTGTTAACAAAGAAATTGGTCGGAAAGAATTTTATCACGAAATGAACTGTTGGTAGTATAACTATAGGGTTGGCCAAAAAGTCATTGCGTTTTTTAATAAAATATATACTATCAAAAAATGACATGGATGCACAAATATTTTTACACGATATACTGTCCATTATTTTCAATCACTTTCTTCCACCTTTCCGGTAGCTTCATTATTCCAGACTCATAAAAACCTTTGCCTTTGTCAGCAAAAAAACCGTCTAGGAACTATTTGATGTCATCATCACTGGCGAATGTTTTTCTGTTTAAGGAATTCTGCAGTGATCTAAATAAGTGAAAATCTGATGGGGCCAAGTCTGGAGAATACGGTGGGTGCGGCAAAACCTCCCAACCCAGTGATAAGAGTTTCTGGCGAGTGGTCAAACTTGTATGCGATCTTGCGTTGTCATGCTGAATTACAACTCATTCTTAAAAAATATGTAACTTGAATCTATAGTTTCCTTCTTTAGTTTTATTCCTAATTTGTCCAAAAAGTCAACTCCTGATATCATTTCTGGGTTGAATTCTTTGACAACATAAAACTCTATAATTTTCAGTACTCCTTCAATTATTACTTTTAATTTAACAATTCCATAATTTATAAGTTCTGAATCATTTGCACAATGAATGCGTTTACTCGTTTTCTCTATGTGAACATCTTTCATACTTTTAAGTTTATCTGCTTTAACAACATTTACTTTGGCAACGATATCCAAAAGACATTCAACATTCATATTCTTTGTATTAAATTCAATGCTTGGTCTTCCATTCAATTTGTCATTTCTAATATTGAGCTTTGATATTTTCAACATTTCTTCCTGTTTCAACTTTTGCGATTTTGTCTTTATCTTCTTATCAAAACAGTATGTTTCAAATTCTTCTTTCAATCTAATCCAACAATCTAATTCACAAACTTCGAGAGGGGTATCTTCCAACACACAATCACACATACAGTCATAGATACAATTACATACACAATCACACACACACACACATTTCTACTTTTTAGTGAAGCACACTGATCACCTCTCCTTGTGATCGTACATCCTCGTTTCCCTTGTCTTTCTGGTATACTTGTCTATTATCTGTAAGCATTCTTTGCCTCGAGTTTCCTTCATTTGATCGTGTTTCTTCATATTCGTTGTAATCGTTTTCATCATGCATTTCTGCAACATCATATCTTCGATTTTGATGCCTGTGTTGATTTCGTGGGTTATTTGTTCTTTGCCATTCATTTTTCCTGGCATATTGGTCTCTTTCTTTAAATCTATTCTTGTTCATGTAGCATTGCGTCCTAATATGGCAATTGCAATAAGAACACTTTATATTTGCACATTTTCTTCTGATGTGTCCTTCTTCGTGGCATGCCCAGTATTTTACAACTTTAGAATAGTTATTTCTCGGTTTGTATCCATTATTTCTTTGATTAGTGTACCTATTTTCGATATTTCTTTGTTGGTTGCGTTCTTTATAGTGTGGTTTACGTTTGCCTACCGTTTTCCATTCATCCTGTTTACCTACCGTATTGTATGCCGCAACTGTTTCTTCTTTTTCCATTTTGTGTAGTTCATACATATTTGAAAATACATCTTTTATGTCCTTTGTTTCGGTAGCTCCTATTAATTTCAATGCTCTTTTCACCTCATAATCGTCAACCATATTCATGCAAACAAGGTTGAGCAGCTTTTTCTTAGAAAGTTTACTTTCTGTTAATATCGTTACTAACTCTTCGGCTTTTTTGAACGTTTTTTCTGGATCTGAAGATCCCCCCTGGAAATTTAAAATATCCTTCATTGTGTCGAGCAAAGATTTTTCTTTCACAAATGCCGTTTTAAGCTTTTCTTTATACGTATTTCCATCTGCTTCTTAAAATTTTGTGATTGCTGATGGAGTCATGAAGATCGTCACCATCACTAATCTTCTATCTTCTGTTATACTCATAATATCCGCATAACGTTCGAAATTTTTAATGAAGTCATCTAATTTCGACTCGGATCCATCACATTTTTCATGTCCCATAATGTTTGTTGTCACATGAGCTGTGTACGCCATATTAACAACATCAATATGAGGTTTGCAACATTTATTAATATTACAAGCGCATTCACTATTTGACATCTCTCTTGATCAATATATTTCTGAGTTCAAACTAATTATTTTCAATAAATGAAAATCTGGTAATAAAAATTATTAATTATAAAGAATTTAATTGGTTAAAATTAAATCTAAACATTTTTTAAAAAAGAACATATTAAATTAATATATTAAAATTTTAAATTACATTAAAAAAATAAATCATACATTCAAAAATTATTTTAAATCTTTTTACTTTAAAATTAAATTATTTTTAATTAGTAAGAATCAAAGAAAATATCAATCATCCATCTGTGCAGGAGAGGCACAATCCGAATCAACA
>MQRK01239652.1:0-14368 GCA_001938485.1 Girardia tigrina | reverse complement strand
CTCATGTCTGTCTGAAATGCAAATGCTATGTCGATGATTACAACTTGTGGCACTGTTATGTAATATGTATTATCGAACTTGCGGCAATGTAAGATTTCTGGATTGTTCCCTTTTATTCTTGCGTGCGTCACTCATGATGTATAAACTAAATTCAATGTGTCGTTAGTATGCTTGAAAGGAAGAAATTATTTAAATTATCATTATATAGTAATGGGTATAATGACATGTTTCGCTTCTACTAGTTCGGGGTTTTAACCAGTCACTCGCCCATTTATCGACAACAAATATACCTGTCCTTATCTACACTTTTGTTTATGCCAACCATTATCCATCTTCAATGTTCAATTAACAATTTATAGTCTTTACGATATTTATAGGCGATTTGCAATTCATGATATAATTTATTTATAATTCACGGAGTTTATGGTTTATTTATAATTCTAATCTAGCATCTTTAGCAACTTATTATTGAATCAGCATAATCATTGATTACTTATATATCAGTCACAGTTATTTTATGACTAAGTCACTCTGTTAATATCGATTTATTTGCAGTCGGAGTATTTACATTAATTCTATTTGTCGATGCTGAGTCTGTTCCATACACAAATAAACGTGTATTTCTCTCTATTCCTATCGTTGACATCGGAGCAGAGTCACTTTCTCTCTCTCCGTGTAATTCAGGCAACGTTACTATTTTTAGTAACATATTCCTAGTTATCTTTTAGACACATTTATTTTGTATTTGACAATCTCAATCCCTTTCGGGTTCATTCTTTCTGATGGAGGTATCTTGTTTTGAGTGATCGTGATTCAGTTTCTCCGATGGAGAGACGAAGGCAACAATGACGGCGGCGACTAGCTGAAAGGCTGCAAATTAACTGGCAACTCTAACTCTCGATCTCGCTTTAACTATCCAAATTAATTAAGTAAATTAGCTATTAATAAAATAAAGTAAATTATAAAATACATATTTAGATTTGATAAGTTAAGATACAATAAAAACTGTCACAAAATTACAATTTCAATGGTATCCGGAGGTTAATTCTTTGTCAAATGGTTTGATGCGGTTTGATCTGTCGACACGTCGGTAGTTCGAAGTGTCTCTCTCGATCTCAAATTCGGGTTTAGTTTCTTGTATATCTCGCCGCTCGTTTAATCGTTATCGCAGTGATTCTCGGCTACTGGGTTTGTTACGTTCGCTTAGCTTTGTCTCGGAAAATCGTTTCAAATGTGCTAAAATGTTGTTGCGACTATTACTAGTGCAATTTGTCGTTGGGCTTATGTTGTTGTCGTTCAACTGTGAATGGCTGTCGCTTATATATTACTGGAGAGACGTTCTGTTGTTCACTTCCATCCAATCATGGTTTACCAGCGATGAATTCAATGGTTTCTTCGATGCTGATTGGTCGAACATTGTCGTTTTTGGTGTACACGTGTCTGCATGTCTACGATTTTTTGGAGTAAGTTTTGATTTATTATAGAATGCTTTGATTGTATTTTGATGTCAGGCGTCTGGTGAATCATGTTGACTCATGCTGATTAATCGCATGATGGTTATTTTTGGATTCGCGTTTGACTCATGTTGGTTTTTTATAATTAAATTTTTATAATTAATTCAATTTCTTGCATTTCTTTAAGGGGCTATATCTTCTCATCCAAAGGCCATACGAAGATACGACCTCCCGTCATCGATAGTCATCATCAAAATTTATACGGGGAAGGTCTGTGGCTCAATTTCGGTTTCTGGAAACTTGGGTAATTTTCTTATATGACTTTTGGTTCATTCTATTTGATCATGTTATTAGGGAAGGCATCAAGATGGACTAACATTATGATCCAGAGACACGGGGCTATTCGGGCATATATCAGTGATTACTATATGCTCTAAACATATATGTCTCACACGTCTTCTCTTTCTTTTTTATTATTATAATGTCTCAAAGTACTAACTCTTGACCGTAACAGAAGCAATAAAATTAATAGACAAAATTAAAAAATAAATACTGCGATTATTAGAATAAATATTTCGTGTTCCCTCCTCTCGACCACATTTTCGTTAGCTCAGAGCCCCCATCCGTTTTTAGAGTTCAACAGCAACTCTTATGTACTGCGTATTTCTCTCGATAATTATTCCTTGTTTGAGGGAACAGACGCGCCTCCTCTGCGCACATCAACAAGTTGTATGTGCTTTGGAGCGTCTTCGGGTTCGAACCAGTAACGAGTTTTGCCCGACTGGTGATATCAGCTTCTGAGGGGTCGATATTGTTTGCCATGGTTGTTTAAAAGTTTTAATTTGATTATGACGAACGAAAAGAGCCCCAAGGAAGTAAGCGATGATCGAACCGTGTGCCACTTGCATGCTGCAGTCGACCCGCGTCACCTCCAAAGAGTTCATTGTTCTTTGGCTTACATAATTATAATTTACTGAAGTTCAACTTTATTTCGAGACTGTCGTCATTCCATAAATACTTTTGTAAAATGTTTGTAAAAGGAGTTTAATAGTGTCAGATGTTATTCAACTTAGTCTTTTATTAATGAAATCATTTTGAGCATGGCCTAAAGAGATAACTAAATTGATAACGGCCATATAATTTAGTTACGATGCTCATTTCAACTTGTTGGAAGATCTCGATAACGGTTTGAATAAATAAAATTTCCTTATTAATCACATTAGTGAATACATGAGTTTTGCTTTTCTGACAAAATATTTAGCGTACGAGTCAATTAATATTTAGCGTTTTTCATCCAGAAGAATTGTATAAAATTAAAACGAATGCCAGTAGAATATATAATTAAATTAAAACATTCCCAGACTTTTGAGAATACCCACGAAACTGAATGAGGGGAAACTGTAGTAAAATTACTTGAAAATAGTTAAATAATAAAATTATTTCGAATAGTAGGCCGATAACCAACTACAAATCATTACTGAGAAACCAAACTCAAAGATTGCCATGTGGTCAATAAAACCGAAACGCTACCATAAAACGGTTCTGCTAAATGGTTAATCCTTGTCGAACAATCGAATTAATTATTTCATACCACTAGCAACAATATTTACAAATTTATAAGTGGAGGAGTTATTTTCAAAAAGTTTAATTCAATAAAAGGAATTTATTAACGGAGCTCATTAAATAGAATTATAATTACGCTAACAATTTCACTCGCATTAAAACAAATTAATAAACCAAACGAAACAATTAAAATCCATTCAATGATTCAATCCATTTACTTATTTTATTGGTTTATTCCAATTAATTTTCTCGATTATTTACCGTAATTTACCCCTTATGTACAAATATTTCCGCGCTACTTATCTACTTACTACTCTCCTAATTCCAACTCATTAGTATTTAAACATTTAATATGAATTTATCATTAATTTACTATTACTAACTTTATTATTAAACAGCTTTATTTACTTTATTTATACTGGACACCATTAACTTTTATCTATTCCAACGTCATGAAATATTTTATATTAGACATTATTAATTATCATTTAATTACACATCATGCAATATTCGCTTATTCGCTATTTACAACCTGTACATGGGCCTTCCTCTCTCACTTACAATAATCGGTGGACGCTTCTTCATTTTCATACAAGTAATACTACTATAGGGAACTGTCCGGATAAAATTAAATGATAAAATTTGAAACGAAATTAAAAACAAATAAGCCAATATTTCGATAAAATATATTGAAGAGTATAATTAAATAACAACAAACAATCAATGAAATGATGAAAATATATCAAACAATAAATAATGAAGTAAATAAATAATCATAAATAACAAAATAAAAAAACATACTTGTCGAATAATTAATAGCAATATCGTACGTCAAAAAATATAGTTTTGAAACTGTGCTAATTGAAAATGTGTCTCAAAATTAGTGCAAAATTGTGTATGAAAATGTGTTTGATAATGTGTGTTTTGTGCAACACTCCTTCGGGTATTTATACCCTACAGGATGTGCATCTCTCTCGACACACTCGGGTTTCCTATCACATCTAACATGTTCATCAACATCCGAATCACCGTCTCTTCGACATCCTGTGCGAAACTCTCCAGAGACAGGATGTGAGGGAGGAAATGACTACAATATCTGTTTACCTCTCGATGGATGTTGTTCGGATGTACATATCTGTTATTCTGACAGATTCGTTTATTCTGACAGTCCTCGTCAACATGCGCGATTCACGGATACGACATCTGATGCCGGCTTGCACAACTGCTTAACTCGAATCGTTGTTTATGCGACAGGATGGAAGAATGTGAGTGGGGTATTGCGTGTCTGCAATTATTTGTTCGCGCATCTCGTTTGTAAGGATTTCAATTATCAGCCGACACGGTAGGTTAAATTATTCTTAAGTTACACTATTATTACGACAGTTGTTTATACAGGATGCCGCTGTCGTTCGTTCGGGACCTACCGCGGAGCTTAACAGACGGCAGATTTCTATGATTCATACTGAATCATCTTGGTAAAATTTTAATTAATTAAGATTTATTAATTATTTTTTTCTGTTTCTCAGGGTTTTCAAAAGGATACTCCCTCTGTTGGCTTAAATGAGGACACGGGGCAGAGTCCACAGAGCCCCTCTCCTGTCCTGTGTTCCAGCACGTTGGGAACCTATTTAACACTAACGGGCATAGTCGAGTTTGACTATCCCGACAAACTCTCAACAAGGTTCTCGTACGTGCAGGACGTTGGGCATGGAGACGGGTTCTCGGCGAATTAGTGAATTCTACTCGTATCGTAACAAATATATTGAAATGTATCGATAAATAGTCACCTTTTATTATACCAAATTATCGACACATTAACAACAATAATAACAAATATAAAGTTTACCGATAATAAAATTTTGAATGTAGTTCGTTCAAAAGGCGTTAATGAAAAGGTGCGTGAAAATTGTAATAAAATTTCAAATAATAAAACTGTGTTCGGTTGTAAATTAAAATCTTGTGTGTGTAATTGGTGGAAAACACATCGGTATTTATACCTGATGGTTTGTGCACACTACCCGGTATCATATTGCGAATATCTGTTTATCTCTTGATGGATTCGCCGATGTCGCTCGGTTATTCTGTGTGCGTACATTTGAACATCTGCCGATTCGGATAATCATTAATTACAAAAACGCATCTAATTCGCAATTTGGTCTGTTTATTGTACAGGCTTATCTGTTTACAGGATGAAAGAAGGAATGGGGTATTGTGTGACTGCAATTATTCTACTTACTAGAATTCGTTCGCGCATCCCGGGTGTAAGGCTTTAAATCACTTGCCGATCTTAAGTTTTCGTGCATGTTTATGCTTCAGATTAGTGCAACTGCTGTTTTATTCCGACAATCATCACGGCTTCTGCTTGCATCCCGACATCCGCGATTTATGAATGGTTTATCAGATTTTCAGTCTGGAATTTGTCATGTTTATTTTAACATGATTCTCGGTTGTTGCAAATAATTATCAGTCCGTTCTTATCAGGTAATAAAAGGGAAGATCGTTTTGTTTATTTGACTGCCTAGTTTACTTCTTATCTTGTCATTCGCAGGATACCGCCGCTATTCCGTAACGATTCCTCGACAGTCGGATATTCTCTCTGGTTTACTTACAGTTACTAGCCACGATCTACGGGACGCCAGCCTGCGAACCACATACAGATGTCAGAACGTTCAGCAGTCCTATGATTCAAACTGAATCATCTTTGGTAATTTACTTAATTAATTAAAATTCTTAATTAACTTCTTCCTTTTCAAGGTTTCTACAAGGCTCTCCTGAGTCCATTTTCAGTAGATCGGCGATGCAAAGGCCTTACAGGGTCTTCTTATCAGGACTCCTTTCTCAGGTTGTTCATTACAACTTCTCGGATTCCATTACCACGTTCCCAACCCATAGCAACTCTCACGGAGATTTCTCCATTCTCAATCACGAGAACTTGCTCTCACAAACCCCTCTCTGAGCTTCATCCCTCGGCGTGTGTATGAGATTTATCTACACGTAACGGGAATAGTCGAGTTTGACTATTCCCAACTTTCATAAAAATCCTAGACTCGGTGGGTAGTGTAAGTGACGGAAAGGGTTTATAAACTTATCGCGAAGATGTCGCGTCGTAACAGTTGTAAAACACAGTAAGTTTCGCACACAGTAAAATCTGTTTGTTACAAAACAGTGTGTGGTGTCCACGACTTAAGCATTTAATTTTAATTTAATTTAAGTTTTAAATTAATTTACTTAATGCCGCCCAGCGGAATGTGATATATAAATTTTCTTTTAACCTTTTCTTTATTTATTTACTTAGTATTTTTTTGTCCCACATTTTCTCAATCCTCGCAACTTGGGACCAAAAATAAATTTGGACAAAAAGTCAATATTAAATTTTGAAAAACAAAGTATATTGTCAATTTTTTAAATAATCAGAATTGTACGCATTTTTCAAATTAAAATAATAAAGATTTTTGTGTATCTTTTTATTGTCATTTTATCACACATAACAGTAAAAAATAATTTGTTGTGGCGCAAGAATCCTGTGCTTATAATTTATTATTAGCGAGATTCTCACGCACTTTTTACTCAAGGTAATTTAATTAAACCTTATTAAGAAACGCTCTTATATTATGTAATCTAAATTCTYTCAAAACTAGTTGGAGAGATTTGTAATTAGAAAAGWTGCCAGTGATAAACAAAATCCAAACGAAAACAGTGAAGATAATAAAATCGTAAAATCAACTGGAAAAAAACGAAAATACGAYGAAGATTATCTTAAATATAGATTTATACAATCTGTTAATGATCYATCACTGCCGTTTTGCATAATTTGCCGAAAAACTCTCAGCAACGAAGCAATATWTCCAAGTAAACTACTTCGCCATATWRAGAAAAATCATCGGGAGCAGATGAACAATCCAATAAGCTATTTTGAAAATATACGATCAAATCTTCAAAAGCAATAAAAAAAATTCAAGAAATTTATGAYCATGTCAGATGAARCTCAAACAGTTAGTTACCTGATAGCTCAACTCATCGCTCGAAAGAAAAAAAGYTCAAATTATCTTGCYTGCTTTAAAWATTGCGSCTGGATGTATGTTAACGAATAATGCTGTGAASAAGTTAACGAAAATTCC
This sequence comes from Girardia tigrina, assembly GCA_001938485.1. Classification (NCBI taxonomy): domain Eukaryota; kingdom Metazoa; phylum Platyhelminthes; order Tricladida; family Dugesiidae; genus Girardia; species Girardia tigrina. The sequence continues at coordinate 7,233 of MQRK01239652.1, read as the reverse complement.
ACTATCCTCAAAAACTATTGCGAGAAGAATTATAGATATATCAGATGATATTTAGTTGCAAATGAAACAATGTTTTAATGACCCTTCAAGAAAATGGGCTATAYAGCTTGATGAAAGCACAGATATTAGCAATAAAGCTCAGTTGCTGRCATTTTCGAGGTTCGTCGATAMAGGAAAAAWTGTRAATAAWTACATTTTTTTATAAAGAATTAAAACAAARAACGACTGTTGCGGACATTTTTGAATTAGYCGATGAAAAYGWTACGAAGTATAACTTGAGATGGGAAAATTGTTTTAGCGTCTGCAYGGATGGAGCTCCAGCTATGAAAGGTTTAAAAAAGGGATTTATAACACATGTCATAACAAAACATCCAAACATCAAATTTGTTCACTGCATGATTCATAGCGAAATTTTAGTGTCAAAGGYGGTTCCTCCYATCCTTGTCACAACTCTAGATGAAGTCGTCAAAATAGTAAATTACGTTAAATCAAATGMTCTTAGATCGAGACTGTTTTCAGCATTTTGTGAAGCAATGGATTCTGATTATATGAATTTATTGTATCACMCTGAAGTCARATGGTTGTCAAAAGGACAAGTTTTAAATCRGTTTATTTTAATGAAAAATGAAGTAATCGCATTTATTGATAGCGAAGAGATTCATTTTCCTTTCCTGAAAAATGTTTGGTGGTTACGAGTTGCATTTTTGAGTGACATTTTCGGCAAATTAAACAGCCTAAATTTAAATTTACAAGGTGATCAGGAGAACATTATCGCTATCTCCAACAAGTTAAAAGCGTTTACGGAAAACTTAATTTATGGAATTTAAATATGGCTAATAAAAAATTTGCATCTTTTCCGACGGTTGAAGAGAATCCTTTAAAAATCCTTAAAAATCGAAGAAACTTTGACATTATTATCCGCATTTTTTGAGAAATATTTTCCTAACTTGGACGTTTTGAAAATGGAATGGGTAGTCAACCCATTCATTCACTGTGAATATAAAAAATCTGGAAGAAGAAATGCAAGAAAACCTAATTGATTTAAGAAACTACTTAGTTTTTAAAAGACTATTCGCTGAAAAGGAGCTTATTTGAGTTTTGGTTGTGTTTAAACACCAAATTTCCTAAACTTAGTAACAAAGCCATCGAATCATTGTTACCATTTGGAAGCTCCTATCTCTGTGACCAAGGTTTTTCAACACTTACGGAAATGAAGTCTAAGAAGCGTGAAAACTTCAAATGATCGACGAGGAAATGCGCGTCTCTTTCAAAACTAGATCCCCGTATTGACTGTATATGTTCTCAAAAACAATCGCAATGTTTACATTAATTATATAAATTTAACATTTAAATATAATAAAATGTGTTACATGTTTAAATTTTTTAATAGTATTTATTTATGCATTGTAATTACCTGCGAGTAAATTTATAGTGAGTCCCACAGGTTCGACGCGAAAAAAAGTTCTAAGCTAAGTGCGCTGCAACTCCAAAAAGGTTGCCCGACACTGATATAATCTATAAAAAATTAAAAGATACCTCCCTCGGTCTCAAAGGAAAAGGATCGATTAATTTTTACCACAAAAAAACAAATTAACTGATGAAACAACTAAGCCAATCAAAGTGAACCCTTGATGAACTTAGTTATAAAAAAATTCAATTAAAAATAAAATAATAGTCTATCGAATAAGATTCAGAGTTCTAAACAACTAACGGTTTAATAAGAAAACAATCACTTACAGAGTTATACGGTTATGTACAGGGCAAAAGATAACAAAACCGAAATAGTCCATACAATGGTTGTTAAAAAGGTTTCGTTTATATATTGGGTGTAATCACAAAAACCACCGACCGGATGTTCTTCTTATAAATTCTCCTTCTTATAATCAAACCATTAACATATCATCGGTAAGTAATTATATTAATTATTTAAATTATTGATCAATATATTTTTTAATTATTAGATAAATAAGTCTTCTGAATTTGCATTTTTTTATTAAATAAACCGTAATATTTGACTCCCACCAACAAAAGGTTTCCAACTGATGACGCTACGTTTAAGATCTCCATCTTTGAAACTTCGACCCAAGAATCGGAAATCCTATCCGAACGTTTAATTTTCGACTTAACTGTACACGTGTCACAATTTCATCATGTAAATCGCGTTATAATTTACACTTCCATATTGAGTGAAATCTGTCTCATCCGATAACACAATTTTGTTAAAAAGTGTTTCACGTTATCCTATTCACATAGTTCCTGCCAGAGTTGGTATTTGTATGGGAATAATTTGAGACCTTCTCTTAATGTCATTTGAATTGATTCAATAGAAAATTTTATTTTATTTGATAATCTTCTTACGAGCACCGGGTCCCTGTGTTGGACAAGAAATACTCCTTTTGAAAACTTATTTTCTTCAATGTTTTCGAGATGTGTTGAACTGATCTGTGTATTGCATACGGAAAGTATTTCTTATAACTTTTTTTTAAGAATCTTTAGAAAAAATGTTTTCGTTAATTTAACTAGATTAACGTCAATCTGAAAGACTCAAGGTGCAAGTCAAAATAAGTTCACTTTCATATTCGATGACGGATGGTATCCTTTCTCGAACACAAACAAATGAGATATAAGTTGAGATTAATCAAATCAACCAAATTATACAAACTCTCCGATCGCGGTTTGAACAATTCAATAAGAATAAAAAAACAAAAGACAATCGTAAATGTATCTCACATCACACACAAGAATGTCTATGTACAACTATCACTAAAAAAAAATCAAGTGTCTTGTACAAAAACAAAAGTAAGCAAACCATATCCATACACAAAACACACGGAAGTAGTGTTTCACGACAGTCCCCCCTCCCTTAAAGTGGAACGTTCATTTACTTATCGTAATTTTACATTTCTCAAATTAAGTACTTTTTTATTGTCGTTAAACTCGACGGTGACGTTGTTTCTTTAACACTAACTACCGAAAAAGGTCCCTGTAGTGCCCTACTTATGTCCTGGATATTATTTTTTTTTATGTATGCATGTTTTTTTTATTTCCTATTGTGCCTTGTGATTTATTTTTTTGTTACGTATGTGGAAAATTGTAAGATCAAATTTGAAAAGTGTTTAACGAATGTAAAAGAGAGAGAGTAAAAAAATCAAAGTAATCAACAAAAAAACTGAATATTGACCTCTCATCAAGTCACCATCAAATCCAATTTAGATATTTATTTTTTTTCATTCTGTTGGAGTCAAATTAAAACGGCATACAATTTCAAAAAAAATCCATTTACGCAATTAGAAGTATATTAATTAAAAAAGCAAATTAAGCAAATTAAAAAAATCAATATCGGATATTGAAAAATTAATTCAAATTGAAAGCCAAGGATATAATGGCAAAAGAGCAATTAACAATAGACGAAAATATAATTTAGTATTTGATTCTTTTTCCTTCTTTGGTATCTAGACTGAAGAAGTTGGAAAATTATTACTGTGTTAAAACCAAGATACAAAAAGGAAAAAATATCCGAATTCAAAATCATTAAGATTAAGAATAATCCTAGCAATCCAACAATTCTCCCCAAAATCGAACTTTGAGTATCTCTCAAACAATTCTACCCAAAAATTGAAGTAATCGACAGTACTTTAATTTGTTTTTGTGACATACTCTTCTAAGTGACCTCATTTTCTTTTTTTGTGATAAAATACGAAAACCTTCGTTTTACCAAACCTTCCGTTGAATAGTTGTTAATATAATTATTGTTACTTAAGTCTGTTATATCTGAGTGATTTGATAACTAAATTGGACTGACACAAATTACGGACAAGTTGTCAGACCAGTTTAGCTTTATAATTTATTTTTGTTAGTAGAAACAGATATTCTTTGGTTCACACGAATATCTGTTTCTACAGTCCCCCGTATCTGTCATCAAAATTACGAGCTGTTTGATTTTTAATGAAACAAGTTTTATATTCTTTTGAGTCGTTTTCTTTTAAGTTGAATAAATTGGTTTTCTTAAATATTTGGAAAACATATTTTTTTCCAGTTAATTTTCTATATGGTGACATTGATGTTACGTTGTTTGGTTTTAAACGTAGTGCAAGACAAGTTTCTCCCAGAAAAGTTATCCAATTTGTATTGTTGCATTTCGTTCTTAATGTCTCATTCAAAAATCGATTAAAAATTTCAACTTTTCCATTCCCTTGAGGGTGGTAGGATGTGGTTCTAATTTTTTTTAATATTATATTTGTTACATAGTGATTTGAACTGAACCGGCTCAAATTGTCTACCTTGATCAGTAGTGATTCGTTTTGGTGGGCCATAACGATAAAACCAAGTTGATTCAGTTGAATCACAAACATCGTTAGCAGTGATTGACTTGAGGAGTACTACCTCGAACCAACTGGTGGCACGATCGATTAAACAGAGTAGAAAACGATATCCTTTATTTGGTGGTAATGGCCCAGTGATATTAATGTGTAGATGTTCTAATTTCTCCTGTTCGTCAAACTTTACCAAAGTTAATTTAGTGCCTCTTGATACTTTGTTTTTGTTACAACTTATACAATTAAACACGTAATTCTTAATATCTTTTCGCATATTATACCAGACTAGTTGTAAATGCATTAATTGTATCCATAATGACCGATTTCATGAAAAGCTTTAATGCAAATGGTTCGCCACTCTTGTGGAATTATTGGTCTTATAAACCTGAATGAGTCTTATCAAACCATATGTCGTTTATCTTTACTAATTTTAGAGAAGTTTGTTGACATTCTTTAACAGCTTCGTTTTGGTTGTTTCTGATAGAATCGATATCTAAAAAGTTGAAGCATTCTAGAGAATTAATAGAAGGACGGGACAAACAGTCCGCTACAATATTTGTGGGCTTAAGTATCGAAGCTCACTAATTTCAAATTTCCCGATTGCCGTTTCCAACGTTATTCGCACATCTCTCTGGCTGATCGAATTTAATTCTCCAATTCCTCGTCCAAAATGTTCCGGATTGCATCGCGGTTTTAGTTGGCACAAATATTCTGGCTTCTCTAGCACGAGTCTGTTCATCGGGCACGCCATTGATGACATCGAGTTTGACATCTTTAATCAATTGGTTTACGCCAGACACTTCAAAATTTAAGTCGATCGATTCACAGAGTCTTCCGAACTCTTGTATCGGTTTTCCGGACGATGGCGACTTGCAACTGATGTCGTCGATTCCCGTCTCCAACATATCACTCGCCGTTTCGAAATTAAATGAACAAACAGTGCATACGTCGTCTTTTGTGTTCCAATACCACGATGAAACGGCGGTCCATTTGTTGATTTTAACTTTCAATTTATTCATTATTTTTAAAAAAGAAAATGGCCACTTTTTCACAACACAAATCAGTTCAAATCAAATCAGAACGCTTTTTGCGCCAAAAATTTTATTAAATCAAAACTGTTCGATTTAAACAAATCGAAATTCTAACCGAATATTTTTCGGAAATTAAAAACCAAAAACAAACTTCGAAATCATTTTTTGATCAAAATTAAAATTATTCCAAGATTGGCCAATCTATTTTTAGATCGAATTCTGAAATCAAACTCTTCAATTTCGTTTCAGAAGCCTTTAAAGATTCGTTTTGCTGATTTTTCTCATCTAATTGTTTTACATTTTCAGAATTAATTTGCTCTAATTCTTCAACTTTTTTTGAGAATTGATTTACTTTTATTTCGAGATCATTGATGATTTTTGTAAATTACTTTGATTGAGAATTAGTTTCGCTAACTCATCTTCTTTTTCTCTAACCTTTAGAAAAAGTTGGTTCGATTTATCAGAAAGAAATTCTTGACTGTTTTTATTATTTTTTATTTCTTCGGATAATTGATTTTGCAAGGATTTATTTAAACTTGTTAGATTGGAGATTTTGTTTACATATTCTAATTCTAAGGACTCCCATTTGTTGGAATGTTCAGACTTCATATTTTCAAGCTCGTTTGATTTCATCTGTAGACTCCTTTGAATCATTCGTAATTCTTTTTGTTAACTGAACCTCAAGCTCGGTTTTTTGATGCTTTAATCCTTTCAAGATTTTGATTTTGTTTTATCGGTAAACGGAATTATTCGGAGTTTAATTTGTATACTTTACAATACAGAATCTTGTTTGATTAGCTTTTTATTCGGAGTTGTTGTTTTTTGCTTTCTGAGTTAATCTCTGTCATAGAAAGAAATTCTGTTTGATTTTGATTGTGTCGGTCCAACCGTAGGAAGCATCCTCGAAATTATTGGTGGAACTTCTAGAAATATTTTCAGATAACGAAGAAACTAATCTGGAAGAAATCCCTGACATTGAAATACTGGGACCACTTTGAAAATTAGAAATTTCAATCTTTGGAACAGCAGCACTTCTTATAGTACTGCTTTCAAAGGCTCTGTGTTGCTTTCCCCTATTTGATTTATAGAAGTAAGAGAAGAGTTTTTGATATGTTCATTTGACTTATTTGCTAATACACGGTCAGCGCTAGAAGAGTCCAAAATTTCTGTAACTTTTTTGGCTGACACGGATTTGGTTGAGATAGAAATGATATCGGTGGATTTTTAGTTTCCTTTTTGTTATATAAGAAATTTTCATTTTGCAATTGGCGCAAATATAATTTTCTTTGGCACGCTTATTATTAACAGAAAACATAGTTCCGTCAATTCGCGATTTTCTTTATTTTCCAGCTCACTCGATAGTGACAGACTTTTTCCACAGGCTTTTCAATAGTTTTCTCAACCGCGCCTAATCTTACAATCGAACAATGACCTTGTTCGAGATTTGAATTTATCAAAAATTTCACCAGTTACTCGGATCAAGTTTAAAGACTAAGAATTTAGTAGAACCTGAAACAAATTTTTCATGGTATATAAATCGTGAAGCACAATTTATAATTTTTTTTTCAAAAGTTGATTCTCTTGTATATTATTCAAATATACCTGGATTGATTACTGAGTTGCGAGTTAAGTATGATGCAAATGAATGGAGAATTTTTATTGACTCTTCCAAACGAAGTCTCAAAGCAGTTCTTTTGGAAAGTAGAAATATTTATGTATCTGTGCCAATTGCATATTCTATTCAATTTGTTGTGCTCCCCTTTATAAATATCATTTTCGAAAGCTTCGAGCCCCCATCCGCTTTTAGAGTTAAACGGCAACTCTGTTACTACTCAACCAATTTCACTTGAAACTTGGGGAGCCAACGCGCCTCCTTTGTCCACATC
>MQRK01239641.1:0-17500 GCA_001938485.1 Girardia tigrina | reverse complement strand
TGTTTAACATAAATTATAAAGAATTGAAAAGACGACCAAGTATAGAGTTTCTCATAAAGAATAAAAGTGTACAGTGCCTGTTTGACACAGGGGCCCGAGTCAATGTTATTAAAGCAGAGATTATCAAAGATATGAAAGATATCAGAATAAAAGAAAGAAAAATACAAATACACTGTGCAAATGATTCGGAACTTATAAACTATGGAATTGTGCAACTAAAAGTGATAATTGAAAGGTTAGAGAAAACGATTGAATTTTTTGTAGTTATAGATCTAGATCCAGAAATAATAACAGGGATAGATTTTTTGGACAAATTTGGAATAAAGTTGAAGAAAGAACCCCCTCACACAGAGAATGTATTAGTAATACGAGACAGTCCGTCTGATGAGGATAGACTAAAAAGAAGTAAAGAGCTGTACGAAAATAAAATTGACGACCAACTAATGGGACTTTTAACAGAATATAAATCAATATTTATGGTCGACAAAGGTGATATATGAAGAACCTTACTGACAAAACATAAAATAGAAACGCATGGAGAACCGGTATTAGTGAAACCGTATCGACAGCCGAAACATTTCAAAGAAAAATTAGACGATATCATTAGAAATTATGAAGAAAACGATATTATCGAAAAGTGTAGTTCCAAGTGAAATTTCCCTCTGTTATGTGTTTGGAAAAAGGAGAAACAGGACGTAAGAGTGTGCGTAGATTTTCGAAAATTAAACAAAATCCCGGTCAGATCTGCTTTTCCAATGCCAAATGTAGAAGAAATGCTGATCACACTAAATGGAGCAAAGTACTTTAGCACGATCGACTTAGGAAGCGCATACCATCAAGTAGAGCTGAAAGATGAATAAAAAAACAACAAAGAATGGTCAATACTTTCAAAAGAATGCCGTTCGGAATTGTGGCGGCAATAACAAAGTTCCAAAAACTAGTGGTAAAAGTTTTGGGTGAATTGAACTGGAAACAGGCAGTTGTATGTTTAGATGATATTCTAAATTTTGCGAAAGATAAAAAGGAACACCTCAAACGAATTGAACATATATTTAGTAAAATAAAGGAATCTGGTCTAAGAATAAACCATGATAAATGCCACTTCTTGGTTGAAAGGACAAAGTTTTTAGTATACTTGATCAGCAAAGATGGCCTAGAAACAGATCAGACAAAAATCGATGCGATTAGCAAGTTTCAGAACTCTTCATGTGTTAAGCACTTAAGAAGTTTTTTTGGGTTTAACAAACTATTACAGAAAATTTCTTAAAAACTACGCAAAATATTCAAAAGTAATGGAAGGACTATGTGGAAAGAATAAAAATAAAAAAATAATATGGACGGAAGAGTGTAACGAGGCATTTCAGAAATTAAAGGAAAAAATGATCAAAACACCAATACTAGCATATCCAGGTTTTGAAAATGAGTTCATATTGAATACGGACGCCAGTTTTGATACCATTGGAGCAGTGCTATCACAGAAAGATATATAAGGAAGAGAAAGAGTGAATGCATATGGATCCCACAAAATGAACAAGCATGAATTGGGATACTGTATTAAGAGAAAGGAACTGCTGGCAATCTACTATTTCCAACAACACTTTAAACACTATCTTTACGGCAAAAATTTTTTATAAGGAACAAATCACAAAGCCATCACATTTATGTTGACGACAAAGAATTCAATAACCCCACAGTTTCAAACTTGGATAATTTTTTTAGTGGGTTGGATATGAAAATAGAATACAGAAAAGGCGAAAAATACTCTAACGCCGATGCAATGTCGAGGAATTCCTGCAAAATATATGTACAATGTCAGACGATGCACGAAGAAGCTAAGAAAGGAAAAATTAAAAGAAGAATCTTAGCCTTTGACGGTGAATCAAAAGAATTCAGCTGGCAGTAAGATAATGATGAGATAAACTAAATTAGAGAAGATCTTAGAACTGGGAAAACAAAGAAATGGGTAAGGAAAGATGATATCGTGACGACAATGAATAATAAATACTGGATCCCGAAAATCAAAAGGAATCAAAATCAGGAATCAAAATCAGAGCGGAAAACGAATACACGAATTGCCAAGCAAACTCATTTACGGAAAACATTTCTTTTACTTCTCTATCACTCACAATGAATAGCTAAGTTACATCTTTATTAGATTTATATGGGAATATGATATTGATAAAAGAAAAAGATTAACAGCAACTTTATAATTTAATAGAATTTGTCAGTTAAACAGTTACTATAAACAATATTTATGTTTCCATTGTACTAAATAAAGTTATTTTTTAATTTTTAAAAATGGACCTATAAAAAAGGTTAGGTATAGGCTATAACTAATAACCATAAACATTTAAATTTTCTCGAAAAAAGATTTAATTTAATTACAAAACAATGATCACAACATTATCAATATAATTTGACTAACAAAAGTTAAAAATCTTTTATATTTCATTAAAAAGTCAACATAAAAAAAGTTAAAATGTTTTAAAATTATTTTATAAATTGTCAAAATCAGTTGAAAAATTGTCAAAACCATCTGATAAATTGTCAAGACTGAATGAAACACCCTGTATGATGAGTTTGGTAATTGTGCATGTAAGAGGATTCTATAATAATAAATTAACAATTTCAAAATAGAAAATATATATTTTTTATTTAAAAATTACACGCGTTGTAATAATATTAAAACAAATTCAAGAGAATAATTTGAATATTCTGGATCCATTATTGTAATATATTTAGTTTAATAAAGATAATATAATATAATTATTTATCCTTACACACTCCTTCTTTAAAAGGCTTCAGCCATTCGATATTTCTGTGTATTATTCGTCCTGTTTTATTCCGCATCTTCACGAACCGATCATGTTCTTTATTTATGATTTTAGAAAGTCCCTTATAACAATCCGAACCTTTCTGTCGATTTTTTATTTTCACTAATACCCAATCTCCAATCTGAAAATTCCGTTTTGTAGTTATTAAGAACGCCAATTTGACTTTTCATATTTTTATTTAAACAAAAAATTTGATTGTTCTTAAGGCAATCTTTGTCAAAGCTTTCGTACGATTGCATTCTAAACTAAATTGATTAATGAATTAATTCTTATTATTTTTTAACAAATAGGAAAATAAATATTTTAATAAAATATTTACTAAAAACTTATTGGATAGAAATTAAAAGGATTATTAATTATTTAAAAAATATTAATTTGATTTATTTATTAAAAATTGTAAAAACTAATTAACTTATTTAAACTTGTAAAATTATTTTAAATTAAAAATAAATTTAAACATAACATATTTTTAGATAATAAGAATTCAAATATTAATCATCCATCTGGGTAGGAGAACACATTGCCAAATAAACATACACATTCAAACACAAGACATCAAACATTCAAAATATTCCTCACAGTAGTAGTTGTCACTGGTTTTCCCATCTCTGATTTTTTAATTTCATCAATTATCTTCTTGTTATCCAACTCGTAATGCTGAGAACCATCAAGAGTCAATCGCTTCCCTAAGATTACTTCCGCCGGACTGTATACAATCGTACTTTGTACTGATACGTTCATACTGAACTCTATTTCCGGCAGTAAATTGTTGGGATCGAGAAATTTTCAAATCGACACCAGGCCAATTCATTAAGGGGGCACTGAGTTTGATGGAAAATTTCTCGGGATCTGAAATAAAATAAAATGATTATTAAATAAATATAATATTAATTAATTAAAACTAACCTTAATTGATTTTGGACTTTGATCTGAAATAAAAAATATGATTATTAAAATTAATTGAAAAAAAATACTTACTTAATTGATCTGACCTTTGGAATCTGAAATTATAAAAACAATGATTATTTATTTAGTTATTGTTAATTTATTATTTATTTTTTTGATTGTGAAACTTACTTGATTGATGTGGACTTTGTTGTCGACAGATAATGGCAGGAGCTTATAGTGCCTGCCGAAACTGTTGACACAAAGTCCAGCGATCTCGAAATTTATGTGAAAATTTCGAAAAAACGAATTACTATAAATTCGTTTGAATCTGTTATTTGTTCAGAAAGTTTTTTGCCTAGTTGTTGATTACAAATTAATAAATTTTTCAATCTTCAGTTTTTGTGAGTTTTTTTAATTTAAAAATTTTTAGAGGTTGATGGAGTATAGATATAAATTGGACATATGCTAAAATATATTGCTGGGAGCCGATCAGTTGATAGTTACTGACAGGTGCTTATTGTGTCTGCCGTGATTGTTAACGATCAGGCAGTGAATAAGAAAAAGATCTTTGAAGAGAAATGAAGACAGCTGATCAGTTGATAGTTACCGGCAGGTGCTCATAGTGCCTGCAGTGAGTGTTAACGACCAGGCATGGAATATGAAAAGATCTTGAAAGGGAATTGAAGATAGATGATCATTAGATAGTTACCGGCGGGTGGTCATTGCTCAAAATGTTGTGTAAAATGGAAGATGGCTAATAATAATGATGATCTGGTAGTCGAAAGAAATTGTTCTCTATAGAACATCGTAAATTTTCTTGAATGTTCTATAACATTTAAGATGTTAATGTAACATTTAAGATGTTCTATAGAAAACAATTTCTTTCGACTACAAGATCATCATTATTATTAGCCATCTTCCATTTTACACAACATTTTGAGTAATGACCACCCGCCGGAAACTATCAACTGATCATCTGTCTTCAATTTCCTTTTAAGATCTTTTAAGAACATTCAATGACATTCTTAAATGTAAGTTTTTGCTGTTTGATATGTTGTACATGACCATATTATTGTCTCTGCTATTTTCTTAAATTCTTCTATATCATACTCCTCTTTCATGAATGAGTAAGTTTTCTTTACCCCAGGATGACAAAGAGCTTTATGAAAAAATAAAATATAATCCTTTCTGAATTCTTTCGGTATCCAGATCTTATTATTTACTGTTCTTATACATCCTTCATGTTGTTTAAATATTGTTTCTTTCCCTTCTCATATGGCTTTAATAATTTCTATAATTTCCTTACTATCTTGTTGCCACGGGATTGAAAGAGTCTCTTCATTTATTGCTAACAATCGCGTCTTCAATTTGCCAGTTTTAGCTTGCTCGTGCTGTATAAGACATTGCGAACATACCATGCAATCCTTTCTAGACAGTGCATCCGCATTTTGGTGTAATTCCCATTTTTGGTATTCTAATTTCATGTCCAGACTACTCAAAAAATTCATCAAATTCTGAAATTGTGGGGAAATTGGCTTTTTCGTCGTCATCATAAACTCGATCGCTTTATGGTCTGTTCGTAACTTGAATCGGGCCCCATACAAGTAATGCTCAAGATGTTGTGTAAAATGGAAGATGGCTAATAATTCTTTTCGGGTGATGCAATATCCTATCTCGTGTTTTGACATTGATTTCGATCCATATGTAATCACCTGTTCTTCCCTTTTATCGATTTTATCTTTTCTGGGCCAGTCTTGATTTCATCTCTGTTCCCTATATGACCTAAAAATCTCAACTCTTCCTGAAAGAATTTACATTTCTCTGGATTTATTCTCAGTCCTGTCGCTTCTATCCGTGTAAATAGTTTTTCCAATATATCCATATGTTCTGCTTCAGTTTTCGAAAATATTAGATGTCGTCCAAATAAACCATGGCTTCTTTTCACAACATTTCTTTCAAAACGTCCGTCATCAGTTTCAAGTTGTAATAATATTAAAAAAATTCAAGAGATTAATTTGAATATTCTGTATCCATTATTGTAATATATTCAGTATAATAAAGATAATATAAATATCATATAGTTATTTATCCTTACAGTGCAATAAAATTAATACTAGATTCCGTGGAATGTAGTTTATTCATTCGAATAATTCCATTATTAATAATAATAAGAATGGAAGGATTTTCTTTGACAGTATAAGGAGTTAGTTTAAAATTAACTTTCGCCAAAATAGTTTATTATTTTTTAATTTGAAAATTTAAAAGAAATAAATTAAAAAACTAAAATGTAGAGTAAAAATATGATAAAACAAATACTTATTTAAAATATGCTTACTGTAATAACAATTGATATATTTTAATAAAATTATAAAATAAGTTTGAATAAATTTTAAAATAAATAATTAAAATAATTAAAATAAATAATAACCGATTAATATTTTAAGAAATAATTTTTTAATAAAAGGGATTAATATTTTAATAACGAATTAATATTTTAAGAAATATTTTTTTAATAAAAGGGTTTATTGTAAATTTAAATTAATTAGTTTTTGTAATAAAATTTTCGAAAAAAAATGTAAAATAATTTGAGGTTAAAATTTCGTAAAATTTCAAAATTTTATCGAAAAAATTTAATGAATTAATTTTGGGCGAAATTTGTTTAAATATGTGAATTGTTGATATTAATAAATTTTGTAGTGTTAAAGTATGATTTCGGAATTCGATAATACTGAAAGTGGCATAAACGCCACTTATAGACAGTATTATTTCAAAATTTTGATAAAGAATTTTAAAATTGAAAATTTTTTTAAAAATTCGATTTATAAAACTGGGAATTGTAAAATTTGATTTGTGATATGAATAAAATTCGAAAATAATTTTTACGTATAATTTCGGTGTTAACATATCGTCAAGAAAATTTCGCTGGACAAATGTAGGATATCATAAGATGTCATGTAGAATTCCATTAAAAATAATATCCGGTTTGTTTAAATAATCGGTATTATCATTTCGTAAATTTAAATTATTATTTCAATCAGCTGATCGTCGAATAAATGATGCAGAATATGATTATCAAGCTGGTTATACATCACAAACAGTCGCAGTAAGTTAGATATATATATTAAACTATCATAAATATTGATTTTTTATTTCTTTTTTATAAATAAGATCTATTGACTTTTATTTCGAGTAAAAATTTTTAAAAAATGTAAATAAACATTTTTAATTATTTTTAAAATTTTAAATTTTCTTTCTCTTATTTATCAGCTGTCAAAATGAGGAATTACAGTTAATAAAATTCATTTAAACACTTAACGAAAATAGCAAAAAAACCTATGAGTACAAAGATGTAATTTTTCACATTTGGAGCACTTGCCACACTTAACACGTTATTTGGCAATAAAAGAACTGATTTGCGTTACGATATAGATAAAACTGTTCAATAAAAAATGTTTTTACAAAAAAAATTGCACAAAAAGTTATCATTTTTTAATCACCGGATGAAAAATCACGTTGTTATTTCAAAATTGCATTTAAAGAACAAAAACTGTCAAATCTTTATCATACAAGGATGAATCTTTGGTTTCTGTATTCGATTCTAACGACAACTCCTTTGAATGTGAAGTAGTAACTGTATAAACTCTTAGTTAAAAACAGTGGTAATTCTTTTTTAATTTTAAACACCATTAAAAACTTTTATTATCGGCACATGTGATTAATTTATATGGATCATCCTTCATCATCAGATTAAGAATAATTAAAATACTAATGTGTATGAAAATAACAATTGTATAATCTTTGTGTATACCCCTTTCCCCGTTGCACTAAGTGAGGTTATACAGCCAAATCTTACAAAATACACGGTACAAAAGATCATGAAAAAAACTAAATTATAAAAGATGGTAAAATACGTGACAAAAATTGATTAATAAATTCATTGATCAAACAAAACTGAAAACTAAAAAGTAAGCAGAGGTAAAAGTAAATAGAAATTTCATTGTCATTGTTGAATGTTATATATTTAAAACGACGTTTAAAATCGTGATAGTTTTCTTTTTATAAAATAATCTCGTCATTAAATAAAAACTTCTGTAGAAGTCACATCTTATACTTGAATAGTAGAGTTTTTGAACCTCAATTATTTGAAAGAATGGTGACTAATTTAACACTTCTTACAAGTTGCAAAAAATGACCGAAGAATCTTAAACAAAACGATTCATTTAAATTAGCTATTTCAGGTTAAATAAATAATTTGAATTTATAAATTAATTTGAAACAAATTTTAGTTAAAATATAAATATAAGTATTCGGGATTCAATTGTTATATACATATTGAATCCCATCTTTCTCTTTCATTTCGGAAGCATTTATCGTAAATAATCAATTTGATCGATAATCTGTGATATTTTTTGATAGTTTTAATTTTATGTTTGTTATAAAAAATATTAAAAGTTAAAATATTTTAAAAAGACCGAAAAAAAATTATGAATTGTAAAAAATTAACGATTCAAAAAAATATTGTCGGAGTTAATTTTGTAATTTGTTTGAATAATCGAAATAAATAAACAATTTTGAAAATTTTGACTTATTGATGAAATTTGGAATGCGTGATTTCGATTTAAAATTCAGAAATGTATATTCGTTTTTTCTCATCAATCCAATTATAATTTCTAAATTCAATTCATTGGATTTTGGTTTCCTGAGATAATTAATTCATAAATTGAATATCGAGAGGGAAATCAGTGTTTTGGAGTTCTCCATACGATTGCCGAAGGTGGATTGTCGATTCCAAATGAAATGAATATAAAATAAAAACTGATCGATGGTTCACGTTATAATTTAAAGATGGATAAAAGTGAGACGTGTTTACAACTGAAATCGAAATTCGAAAATATTTGCGGATTCTCTCCGTTCGAACAGAGATCATTATTTGAAAATAATATTTTGGATACGGACGACGAGAAACTGATCGATTGTGGAGTCAGTGAATGATGCGAGATTCTCTGCTCTATATTCTGAATAAATTCGATGTGATAATTGGAATGATCAAAATGAATCATTGAAAATATCGGTTGAGAGAACTGAGTGACTGGATTCACTGAGACATAAGATTCAATAAGTGAAAGGAATCCCGGTGGAGGAACAATTGTTATTCTATAGATAAGATTGTCTCGATGTTAAACAACCGATGTTTCAATACGGAATCATCGATCAATATGTCATCGTTCTCGTGCCAAAATTGAACGAATTCAACACAAAATGAGCCCAGCACTCAAGCAAGAAAAATCCATTGCATAATCCTGCTGCCTCAGTCCGATTCTCGGGGCAACCTGAGGGTCGGGCTGTACAATAAGTGAATTTCTTGGAAAAATAAAAAAACTCAGTCACAGAAGAGTTTCAAAAAAGTTAAACTCCAAGTAAATGTTTTGCAATAATAAACAACAATAGTAGTCAGTCAAAACAAACATTGACTTAATAACTCAAAAAGAAAAACAATAGAACACTTACGTCAGTAGTTGAAAACTATATTAAATTGTTCTTCCTGAAAATTCGGAAAATCATATTGTGATAAAAGGATTAAATTCATTTGTTTAAATTCACTATTCGAGTGAATTTAGAATTAAACAAATAAATATATTAAGTCTCTTATTATCTTTTATTTAATTGTACAAGCTATCATGACCATAAATAATATCAGATTCGCTGCGTTGTGCGGACATTCAATGAATCCGGGGATTTCTGAGCTTGGTGTAGGAAATTTGAAGCGTCTTCATTCGTCTGTTTTTTCGACAAATTTGGAGCAATTCTTCTGCTGTTAGAGGATCGTACCTTTTAACTATTCAAAGGCCTGCAAGTCAAAGAGCAAGAGGACTACGAATCGATCAAAGCAGCATTGTCAGTTGCTTTTGGGCTAGATACGAGCACCGCGTACGAGGAATTTAGAACTCGGAGTCTTCGACAAGGCGAATCGATCGAAGAATTCATGGCTGCACTTTGGCGGCTAGTAAACCAATATATGCCAAAGAGAGGTTCCACAATTTTTTTTATTAAACAGGCGTTTTTGGCATGTCTTTCCATAGATACGGCCAAACATATTGCATCAGAGGCAAAGAAATCACATGCCACATCCCTAATCACACCGCACCAGTCAACTAGCGAGCGATAACAGCAGCAACAAGTTCGAACGGAATGGAGAGTATATCGGATCATTATAGATCTTCTTTCAAACTCTTTTTCCTGATGATCGGAAGAATTATTTTCTTTTTATTTTTTTCTGTTTAATTGTTATTATTTACTACAAATTCTTGAATAATTGTTTATTTCTTATTATTTATAATATTTTACTAAAGGTGATTTTATAACACAAATTATTTGTTCATAAGATCACCTTTTCTATAATACACTTATTATTAGTAGTAGTAAATAAGTCAACAAGGTGAGTGATTCGATCAATAGAACCTACCTTGCCGAAATATTCTTCGTTAAATAGTGCAATTACAAAAAATATCCACTGCGATGACATCCGATCATGCTGACAGTCTAAGCAGCCTTAATTTTCACGTATCAATTGTATAAATATATCTTTTAAGATGATCAGATCAGGAAAGGCAACATTACCAGATAGTTTCTACTACGGTACTTTCTATTTCGTGTCTTTGTTTTATAATTTTACCTGATCCCATATAACGGTCATCATCTTTTGTTGGGTTATCCTTCTTTATCAATATTTTATCTCCGACCTGAAATACTTGATTTGTTTCAATTGTATTTTTATTTTATTTTTTTCCAATTTTTACATCTGTAGTATTTTTTTACCAATGTCTTAAATTCATCCCGAATGTTATCTCGGCTCGAAATATTCCAGTTGTTGCTTGAATAGTACAGTTTAACATGAATGCTATTTCTGCAAACATTTCTACCCAATCTCTATGCATTTCATCCTTCAATCGAATATGTACGGCGTCTCTGATTGTTCTGAGTTGTCCTTATATGATCCCTTTAGTGTTGTGGTGATAAGGACTTGAATAGGCTATCTCCGTCTTAAATTATTTCTTTCTTTAAAAAGTGCTGATTCGAAAGTTTTCCTTCTATCAACGTGTATCTCTTTTAGTGGTCCGAATTTCCATATCCATTTATCTAATAGTACCTTTCGAGTAGTCTTCTCGTCTTGGTGTGCCACTGCGGTCAAGCTGATTTACCTACTAAATTGATCGATTATTGCCAAAATCTATTGGTATTAATTCATAATCCTTCAGAAAATCTATGTAAATTTTTTGAAATGGTTCGTCGGCGGATTGTTTAATGTATTTCTCTTTCGTCTTTGCTGTCTAAGTCTTCCCTTTCTGGCAGTTTGCGAAACTTTGTACGATTTTCTTTATCTGTTGTCTCATTTCAAACATATCAAAGTCATCTTTTATGTAATTTTAAACTTTCTTACTTCCAACATGGCATAACATTTTATGTATATCTTTTATAAAGTCTGTTCGTTTCTTCACAGGGATCAAATATTTGTTATTTATTGTCACCATGACATTATTTTTCAGTAGTCATTCTTTTGTCTCTCTTCGACTCTTGGTCTCGGTTTTCTTGTTCTATATTCTACCTTCTTCCATTCTTTATCTTCCTTAGATATGTACGAGTCCACTCTATATTCCTGTCTTTCAGCTCAAATTCGTAAATTTTCTCTTGAATATTCTTTATATCTTTTACTTTCGTGGCATTTCTCTCTTGACTTCTATATCTTCGATGGCATTGGAGAACGTTAGGTCTAAAAGTTCTTTTTCCCCAGTTTTTTCTTAACTAGTTTCTCTACTAGTTCATCTATCTCTTTATAAATATTTCTCAAGGATTTTTATTCCTGATTATAATCTCTAAAAGTTACTTCATTATCTCCAAGATATTCTTCTCTTTAGAGAATGCACTTCTTATTCTTTTTTCCCAGATGTCTCCTTGTGTTTTCTCGTATTTACTTATCGCCTCTAAGGTCATGAATACTGTAATTAATATCGCTTTTCTTTCTTCCTTAAATCCCAAAATTTTTGAATATCTCTCAAAACTTATTAGGAATTCTTCTAATTTTGCTTTTGATCCATCAAATGTCTCCGGTCCTTTGATAATTAGTGTCACATGGTCGTGTGTCGCCATATTAAGAACATTTAAGATAATTTTTATTATTATCACAATTAGAGTCGTCACAGCTCTCAGAAGATCGTTCACCGTTTTATTAATTTTATTTATATATAACTAAATGCTTTTCTTTTCTTAAAGAAACATTAAACTTAATTTTAATTGTTAATTAAAAAAAATAATTTATCAAATTATTATTTTAATTATGTTCGAATAGTCAATTACTGTAAATATAAAAATATCAATTTCCGTCTGAGTGGGAGAATCACAATTCTAAGTTTAACATACACAAATCAACATAAAACATCAATACATTCAAACATTCATACAATTTAAAATATTCTTCACAGCCATGAAAAACGAAACCTGTTTAGAAATCATTCATATATTTTTATATATAACTAATGACTATTTAATTACTCTATAAATGAAAATGCTCCGAAACTGATTGGAGGTGGTTCAGTACCATTAGATAATTCGTTACAGGAGAATCTTTCGTTTACAGAAGATCACTTCTCGGTCTTTATCAGTTCCTATACAGTAAGCCACAGACACCTTACGATGAAACCGATAGTGGCGACAGCAATCAGCAAAGACAATGCTGCTTTTCTCAGAAAACAGGTCAGCCTGATTATCTTTGATGAAAATGAATACGTCTACCTGCGGTGCTGATTGAGAACAAGAGATGGTCTTGTTTATAGCAGACTTGGTACACTACGATATCTCAGTGTTAGATCCCACTGCAGATACTATTGATAAGATTCTGCTGCAGAGAATGAGAGTGACTGCCCGATACATTGAGCACTTGTGTCTCATTAAACGAGAAATGAGAATCAATATATTTGGACAGCCACATCAATTGGCGCGTAATAGTGGTGAGATGCGGCGGATGGTATGCGGATACATCCAAGCTCTGATGGAAGAGCGGTTACTTTTTGATATAAATATCCAAAAACTCAAAAAGAAAGTTGCAGCTCAACTGATCAGAGTAAAGAAAAAGGGTCCCATATCAACAGTTAAACAAAGGGAGAGCCACACTGATCTTAATGCAACTCGTGCTGCGAGAGTGGAGAATTCCATTACCTTTGCTGAGGTCCGTTCAGAGGCAATGGACCCGGATATGTTGGAGAAAGATATTACCATATATATCTACTCTCACAGCCCCATTAAACGGAGAAATCTGTATATGGGCAATAAGATAATAGATTCCATCAACCAGGATCCAAGCTTAAAGAAGATGTATACGGTTCACCCGAAAAGATTCATTCAATTGATATTGAACAACACTATTGCAGACACTACTCCACCGACAAATGCAATCGTGGAATATTTTAGTACCAAATCGGTTGCACCTATTATCGACGATCAAGTAGACACTCTTTTGGTTAAAATTGGTGATCCATTTGATTTCAGAGAAGTTCTGTCAGGTGAAGTAATAGAAGTGTCAGAAAAAGCAAACAAATCTTCCCCGGGTTACTCAAATATCACATATAAAGATATGTTATATTGTAACCCTGTGGGTGCAATTTTTGTGAAACTTTATAATAGGATCATCAATAGCAGAATCATCTTGGAAAGTTGGAAGCCGTTTTTCACAACTCTCCTTCCAAACCGGGTTAAGTAGGACATTATAATGAAGTCTCCTCGTGGAGACCGATAGTATTACGGAAGCGAGCTAATTAGGTCGAAGAACTTTATTAACTCGTCTACGTAACCTCGTTATTAATGTAATAAATAAAAAGAATATATAAATGATTGAAAACACTATAATTACATATAACAATCAACGAAAAGAAAATTAGATAAGAAACAAGAGAATAGTTGGATCACACAAGAGGATAGAGTCACAAGAGTAAAAGTATCACGAAATTTAATACAGGGAAAACAATAATTACTTTTGAGTTCGATTTTCAGTTAATTTGACAAACGTGTCGTAGAATCGTGGTAAAAACACTGTACAGTAATACTACTTTGTTTCGACGGGGAAACTGTATTTCTCAGGTGACTATCCTTATTTGATTGAACGTTGTTTGGGACTATGGAAACTTACTGATTGAAATTGACTGTTTTCGTGCACGAAAAATAATTTGGTGAACCAATTAATTCAGCAGACGACGGCTTCGGCAACGGATTTTTGATTTATATGGCAGCAATTACCATTTTTTTGGAAAGGAATTTATCGTTATAAATTCATAGTTAATGAATAATTAATGATCGATATTATCGATCATTTTTTGAATTCATTATAATATTGCCATGAGCAATATAATTATATAATTGCATGGACTGCCGAATATTCACTCTTTGTCAGCGTCTCATTTGGCCTGCAAATCCGGAAACAAAAAAATCTTCTAATGACAACCAAACACAGATACGTTTTTCTGTTACTATTAAATTATGCCTTCTTATTTCCCTATTAACAATAAGATACGATAAAAAATAATATAACAACTTACACTCAAGAGATCATTCGAGACACAAAAACGACAAAAAAATAAACAAGCAAAAGTCTCTTCAAGGAAATAAAAAAATGTACACTCAGAGTCAGTCCCCGTACGTACGTCGGTGTAAGATCATTGTCTGCGACAGATAGCTCTCATGGAATCATCTGACGACGAAGCACATGTCTCCTTCCCATACAGGACGTTGATTGGAGACTCGTCTGAGGATGAAAACAACCCATCGTGGGGGAAGAATTATCCTCCGATGATGAGTTGATACGGT
The DNA here is from genome assembly GCA_001938485.1 of Girardia tigrina. Taxonomy (NCBI): domain Eukaryota; kingdom Metazoa; phylum Platyhelminthes; order Tricladida; family Dugesiidae; genus Girardia; species Girardia tigrina. Next base: position 2,927 of record MQRK01239641.1, on the reverse strand, counting down.
GGTGAGTAGAAGTGTCGGGCTTGGCGGAAACGATCACCCAAGTGAAAGGTGCGGGGGGAGGCCGCGAGAAAAGAACCTCTGTGAAAACAAGGGCACATGTTGAGGACGGCTACGGCTCGAAACATGGTGCGAATGTATTTATGTACCAACCGGGCACTTTTGCTCACTGACAAAAAAATAAATTACAGCAATGCTTTCACGCCTTAAGTAAAGAGTTCAATTTTCTATTTTTTTTGTTAAAATTAATCTTCAAAATCATTAACGACTTTTATTATTGAATATATGGTTGTAAATGATATAATGTTATAAAATAAATATTTTGTTATAACTGGAAATTCAGTTGCTTGAATACTCGATTGTAGTGACCAAAAAAAATTAAATTATATAAAAATACGTATATATTAAAATCATATATTTTTATTTAAAACAAAAAGTTCAGTTCATCACTCAGTTTAAAAAATTCACCTTAACAATTAATTTAGAAAAATGAAAAATCTGTAAATAAAAAACTATTTTTAATTCAAAAAAATATTGTGTGAATAACAGGATTTTGATTGAAGTAAAGATTTTGAAAAGATCTTTAAAAGTATTTCTACATATAGGTTTAAAAATGAATTTGAAAAGAAAAAGAACATTTAATGAATTTAAAATTGAGTGGCTTAATTAATTTGTGAAAACTGATAGTCCGAAAAGTCATAATAAATTACAAATTCAGTTGAAAGAAATATTTGTATGTAAGGCAAAAATGGTGTAATTTGTAATTATTGTCGAGAGGGAGGTATACTTAACGACTTTGCCAATGGAAAAATGTGGGATGGTTTATGGTAATTGGATTTTTTAAAACGGCATTTAATAAGTAAATCACAAATAGAAGGTGTATGAAAACTGAAAAATAAGAATGTTTCCTTGTCAGCAACTGGTTTGGTGCGGTTCTTTAAAGAAACTCCTGAAGATCTCGAGAGAATAAAATCAAATCCTGATGAAGTAAAAATATTAATTGACAATATATTATTGCAGTTAAAATGAATATATCTTTGTTTTCTGTTTTAGAAATAAACAACCACATGGCCAAATACGTCCACATTCCAGAAAGTTGGCGTAGTTAAAACTATGCTTTTTCATTTTTAGAAGCGGTAAATACTGCTGTAAAAAATGAAATGATAAATTAAAATGGTAAATTTGCATACTTTAATCGTTGATGAAAGCACAGACATTTCTACAACCAAATGTTTAATTTTATATTTTAAGTTAAGAAAATCTAATCAATATAAAACTGTTTTTTGTGGGATAATCCTATGAAAAACATGCGGTTCCTCTTCAATTCTTTCTGCAATTTGGCAATGTTATGAAGATAACCAAATTGATTTGCAAAAGCTTGTTATGTTTACATCTGATGGTACATCTGTAATGCTTGGAAAACGAAATGGTGTAATGGAATGTACCACATTTAGTCCAACAACACTCTGTTGCACATCGAAAAAATTTATGATTTCGGATGCATGGAAGAAAGTAAAAGCTACAAAAGAAATCGAAACAGTGGTGAAAACTATTTATACAGTATTCTCGAGATATTCTACAAAAGCAAATAAATTTAAAGAAATTATTGAAGCTTCACAAAACAAATCTATAGCTTTCAAGGCTATTAATGAGGTAAGGTGGTTGTCACGACCTTTCGCAAAAAAGCAATTTATACAAATTATGAATCATTAATTGAATATTTTAATAAAAATAATGATGATCCGATTTCAAAATTGTGCTTGAAAAAGTTAAACAACATTGAAATTCAAATACACTTGGAACTTATGTTTTCAATTTTAGAAGAACTTTGTGATTTATGTCAAATTTTTCAACACCATGACTTAATACCCATAGATGCTTTTCAATTGGCTTGTACAAAAATAAAATGAGGGACAAATATCTTCAAAATATGACATATGATAATAAAATAAGTATGCTTTAATTAAAGGCTAATGATTCAAATATCATTATAATGATATACTAAAATTTATTAATTTATTATGTGAAAAGTTGGAAGAAAGATTTCCAACAGATGATGTAGAAGATTGTAGAAGATTATCCTTTGATGTTTCCAGTTTATTATCCTGCGATTTTAACTACGGACAAGCAGAAGTTGAAAAATTGTGCTTAAAATATACTTTCCTTAAAAATAAATCTGTTATAAGCGAACAGTATAACGATTTTAAATATGCCGCGAGGGAAAAAATTGAAAACAAACAAATAAAATATTTTTAAGAAATGGTTATGTTTAGTTTGAATTATGAACAATTTAAAGATTAATTCAAATTACTGGATATAGGAGGCACTTTTCTAGCCAGTATTGTAGACTGTGAGCGCGGTTTTAGTTTGAAGAATTTGATTAAAACAAAACAAAGAAATAGATTGCAAGAAGACCATATAGATATGTTGATGAGAGCAAAATCATTTATAAATGACGGAAATAATATAAATTTAAGTGATTTTTATGCAGAATGGTTAGAATCAAAGAAAAGAAGGGATAAGTTATGAATCATAACTTATGATTTAAATAAATTATTTAAAAATGTAATATTTAGTTTTGAAATTGCTCAATTATAATTAATTGTGAATTATTGTTATTTTTTGTTTGTTTTAAAAAAGTGTGGGTTTAAAAAACTAGAATCAAACAATATTTTTACGTTTTAAATATTTAAATTTTCTTATTGTTCATGTAATTAGAAAAGATCAGTCATAATAATCAGCCAAATTCTACCCTCAAGAACAGATTTAATTTGGTTTTATAGTAGATTTTTATTGTGTTACATCCTGATGTAAGTACAGCTGTGGACAAAAGTCTGTTGACTCTCACATTTTAGCACAATATATTTGATAAATTTATGACATTTACAGCAGAATAGTTATAACATTTAAATAATGTAACGGGTGTATAC
>MQRK01239639.1:9702-21488 GCA_001938485.1 Girardia tigrina | reverse complement strand
AATTTGAGATATAGATTGGACAAATGTATCATTAGTAATGGAGCATATTTTGAATAAAGCTTTTTTTATCGTTCTTTTGTTTTTAACGTATTTCTTTTCAAAATTTAATCCGCATTTCAAACTTGTACACCTAATATACAGTCAAATCCAGTGGCGGATTTAGATTTTGGTGCGTGGGGGCGAGAAAACTTTCAGGGGGCGCCAAAAAGGATCAAGGTAGTACTAGCCATACTAATTTTAATATTCAGTAAATACTATAATGTACACGATTTGTACGCTCCCCGGCGGGGAGGAAGCCAATTTCAAGGCAAATGTATTAAATTGACATCTTTTATAACTAAACAGTCTAAACTGCCAATAAATCAATCAGTTGAAGATTCTGCTAAAAATGAGTGAGCATCGTCTATGTTTGATGGCCAACATCCATCTATTTCACCCTGCATGGAGCCTACTAAGAGAGAAACATCATCTGAGGTTCCGAGGCATAACGGTTATGCCCTGGATATATTTAATATTAATAAATGGCTGTAGTGTAGAGTGGTAACTTGAGTGTATTAACCCCCGTTTGACTTTATAGACAAACAAAACTTGTACAAGCAGCAAGTAGAAAGTGAAATCTTAAGTCTCAGTAAGTATTCTCCACTGCCCAAAAATATTATTCCTGCTAGCCTACTGCATCATCTATGTCTAACAACACGACATGGTAACATTACAAATAGCAAAGCATTAGGAGCAATGTGTTGCAGTGTACACGTTAATAATACATACCAAACCAATCCATTTAGTTCTTCTGCATCTCAGACCTTGTGTCAGTGTTAAGGAGGAAACTTAATCATAATGCAGCTAATTCTTGTACACAAAACTATAAATTTATCAAAGTCATCTTGGAGGCGCCATTTAGAATCCAACAGGGGCGTGGGGGGGCAGTCTTCCCCCAGTCCTATAGCTCAATCCACCACTGGTCAAAGCCAGTTAAGGATATAAACAGTTACCTTTAAGTGAATTATGTTGCAAATCAACCAATATCAAATCAACCATATACGGAAGTAGGAATTTTAAACTGTTTTCATGTTGCAAACTCCTCCTTTGTTGAATTCCGCTGACATGTTTGACGATCCGGGTGCCATAAATAACTGCGTTTTAATTTCACCTACTAAATTTTGATTTAAATTTATATGGACTCTAACAGGTTGGTTACCGATATCGGCGATGAATAAAGTGGCGGAAATTTTAGACATGCCCCGAATGAGAGTGTACGAGGTAGCGACCTTCTACACGATGTTCAACCGGTAAAATTAGCTTGATTTTAATCACAATTTGATGGGTTTTCTTTCACACAATGCGAACAGAGATCCGGTGGGACGGTATCACGTGCAGCTGTGTACGTGCTCCCCGTGCATTCTTGGTGGAGTTGGGTCGGATATCATTCTGGAGACTATTAAGAAACACTTAGGTTGACACTTAATACGAGAAATAAACAATTGAAATCTGTGATTTTAACCAGGTATTAAACCGGGAGAAACGACATCGGACAAATTGTTTACGTTGAGTGAAGTCGAGTGTTTGGGTGCGTGTGTCAATGCTCCAATGATGGCAGTAAACGACGATTACTATGTGAGCTTGTCTTGTGTTTTCTTGATTGAGTTTACCGATTTTCGTGACGGTTAATCTGGTTTAGGAGGATCTCACGGTCGATGACACCGTCAGAATTCTGAATGACTTCAAGGCCAATAAAAGACCGAAACCAGGACCGCAGTTGGTTTACTATAATTAATATTTGTATTGCGCAAAATAATTGGTGTTACAAAAAAGAAATGATTCCAGTTAACATTAAATAACAGATCCTTAAGCAAATTAAAATTAATTTTTTTAATCAATTCGTCATCACCAAAATAAAGACTAATCAAAATGAATGCTATTCATCTAGTGCATTTAATTATTGGGTTGTTGCATAAGTTCCCGCCGTTACATGAAACTATTTGTTCTACAAAGACTTTTTGATGTTTGGCGAAGAGTTATATACCATTAGAAAGCCCGTGCTGTGCTCTACAAGATTAAAGTAATCGTTTTTGCCTATGTGAGGGACTCATGTGAAAAGTTCATCCTTTAAATTTTTGAATAAATAATTTTTTATAAATAATATTTGAAATAAGTAAATATTTAAAATCAAAAGTTTTTCTAATAATGTAAAAAATATCGTAATTAATTTTAAAAAGTTATTTTCGAGAATAATCGAATTTTATTTGTAGTGTAAATGAAACTTAAAATGAAATTAATTGGGAAATAATGGATTTTTAAATAATTGATTAAAAAACATATATATATATATATACAATGATAAAATAGGTTGTAATAATTTTAAAAGTTATTCTAAATAATTGTAAAAAAAATTTAATTAAGACTTTTATCATTAACGTATCATAAAAATAATAAAATTTGTAAATATTGAAAAAAATAAAACATTAAAATCTTTATTAATTAGAAATGTTTCAAAAAAAAGAGAAATAACATTAAACTAATTCTAAAATAATAAAATATCATTATGATCAATTTAGTAAAAAATATGACTACAAAATTTTGTTGGTTTTTAATTTAAAAATAAGGATGTAAATTTTCAAATAAATAAATAGAATTAAAAATTTTCAATTTTAATATAACTTATCAGTTATTTATATTTATAATTTCATATTTTTATATAAGAATCTGGTCATTAAGAAAACGATAGAAAGTTCCTCTACAAAAATTTTTATTAAAAACAACAATTTTTATTACAACAAAAATTGTTTGAATAATTGTTAAATGTGTTATTAATAAATTTTTGGTGTTATGAATTCTAATATTGATCAAGAACCCAACAGCCTATATTATTTTTTTGTCTTTTTTAGAACCGTCAAATGGATTGTCAAGTCGACAAAAAATCGCATTTTCGACACCTCCTTCTTTTCGCTTTTAATCGAGGTCAAAAAGCGAGTGTAGCTACCAGAGATATTTGTGCCGTGTATGGAGAGGACGCTATAGCTGAGAGAACTGCTCGGGATTGGTTTGTCAGGTTCAAACACGATAATTTCAACCTCAATGACGCTCCTCGTTCCGGAAGACCAGTCGAGATGGACGAGGACCAACTCGGGGATCTTTTGAAGGAAGATGGCCGCCAGACATGCAGACAATTGACCGAAAAGATGAATTGTGATTTTGCGCCAATTTCACGCCACCTTCAGTCGATGGGTTTCACTCAAAAGCTTGGAGCTTGGGTCCCGCACGAACTCACCCAAAAACAGAAGGATAAGCGGCTTTCCATTGCTGCTCAAAATCTCGCTCGACACCAAGGAACCCATGGCCACAGGCAACGTTTCTTATACAGAATCGTCACTGGAGACGAGAAATGGTGTCTCTATGTGAATATGAAGCAAAGGAAAGAGTGGGTGAGGCCTGGAGAGAAGCCTAAGCCCAGGATCAAGAATGACCTGCACCTGATGAAGACAATGAATTGCGTATGGTGGGATTGGGAAGGTCTAATCGACTGGGAAATGCTAGGAAAGAACATGACAGTAGAAAAGAATCTCTATAAAGCCCAACACCGCAAAAACTGTCAAGATGGCACTCCAAGAGCTCGGTTGGGAGGTCCTTCAACATCCTCCCTATTCCCCAGACCTCGCCTCGACGGATTACCATCTCTTCCTCTGCCTTTCAAATGAAATGAGGGGTCTTAGCTTCGAAAATCAAGATCATCTTGAGAATTGGCTCAACAACTTCTTCGAGATTCGACCTAAGGATTTCTGGTGAAATGGAATCAACAAACTGGTGGAAAGATGGGAAGAAGTAGTGAACAATGAAGGAGAGTACATAATTGATTGAAGTGTTATTATTTTTGCTGTTAAAATTTTATGATTTCATTAAATATATAATTAACTGAGTCATTATTTCGGTTGTTGAAATTCTTTGATTTCTTTGAAAATAAATGTTTAAAAAACGGCGGGAACTTATGCAACAACCCAATATTATTATACGTCATTAGAATATTCAAAAACTCTACTCAATAAATCTCGAAACATATATCGAGTAAATGAACCCTATCGCCCAGAAATTCGGGATTTGCAAGATCATCTCTCTGATAGTAATTATGATGGCAATAGCGAGTGCGATAATCGATTGCAATCTCGAAACTCGGGTGTAATTGATCACAGTACTCAGAAATTTATTCTCATATTTATGGATAAATTGTGTCGGTTTTGAGAAATCTGCGTTTGTCGTTTTAAATTTTAATGTTTTTTAATATTTTTAATATTTTTTATTAATATTTTTAAATATTAATATTAATTAAAATAAATATTAATAATATAAATATTAATTAAAATATTAATATTTTTAATTTTAATACTAGGAACGGAAGATCTGTTCCGGAATAATCTTTACACATTAACAAATCCTTTTATTTCAAAATAATGTTTACATTTCAATTTAGAGCAGTGTTTCCCAAAATGTGGTGCGCGAACCAGTTGTTGTCCGCGACATGAACTAATAAATTTTATTAAAAATTCCCACTGGTTAATATGTTATTTAAATTTAAAAAATTGAATCCATATCATAAAAATGACAATGCGATATGAATTTATTATTTGCTAAAGCCGTACTCTTTGTTTTAATAATTAAAAGACGTCTTTCTTTTGATTCGGCAATATTGTTGATTATAGAGTATAAAAAATTTTTTTATAAATTTAATTGTTTTAATTAGTAAGGTACAGTTAGGCTCATAAGTCTTTGATATTGTTTTATTTTTTACTATTTTATCCATAACTTACTCAAAATCTTATCGAATGTAATTAAACTCAGTAGAAATGTTAAAAATAATGGTATCTTTCTTTTTAAACATTAGGCATTGCATTTCATCATTTTGTTTTAATTATGTAGCAATAAACACTGAGAATTACATAAAGTTAAAATTTTCAATGTTTATAAAATTACAGATTATCTGCTTTTCTTAAAGAAATAAGAACACAATACTAAAAATAACTGTATATATTTCTTACTACGACATAAATGTATACACTAGTATTTAGTTTGCGAACCTTTGGCGAGAAGAACGACTTTCAATCGTCTTGGAATGGAATCATACAAATGTCCTATATCTGAGGTTGAAATATTCTCCCATTCGTCCTGTATATAAGTCCATAAATCATTAGCTGATTGAGGATTACGTCTGCCAACATTTCTTTTAATGGTAGACCAGATATTCTCTATAATATTCAAATCCGGCGACTGTGGGAGCCAATCTGACATAACACATACTTTTTCTTTTTCAAGGTATTTTGATGTAGACTTCGACGTATGACATGTCGCACCATCTTGAATGAATACAGATGTAGTATCGTAAATCTTTAACAAGCGTTCTTTTAAAACAGCTTGATATCCCAAAGATTCCATTCTTTTAGAGCACTTTACAAGGACTTTAGCACCATCACCTTCAATGGCACCCCATACCATTATGGATAATTGATGTTTAACTGTCTTGCAAACGTAGCGGTTACAAAACCTTGAATCTTTGGGTCTTCGGACATATTGCCGACGTGAACTGAACATTTCAATAATTGTCTCATCTGAATAAATCATCTTATTCCATGTACTAATGTCTAACGCTGAATATGCCTTGGCCCAAGTCACTCTCTTTTTCATATTAATTTTGTTAATAAATGGTTTTTTTGCCGCAATACGTCCGCAAAGACCTCCTCTACTTAAATATCTTTTAACTGTAGCCTTGGATAATTCTGTTGGGACATTTGTGAGTCTATACACCTCGGCGGCTGAAAGAAATGGGTTTCTTTTGGAGGTACGACAAAGATTTCTTCTTTCTCGCAAAGTTGCTTTTATAGGTCTACCAGTCCTTTTACCGTCAGTAGTGCTTCCAAATTTTAGGTACTTTTTCCAGATATAATGTACTGTTGATTGTCCTAGCATCAGATCTTCAGCAACCTCAATCTGCTTATAACCGGCTTTCATTTTATTCACAATCAAATCTTTTATTTGGTCACTGATCCTAGGCATTTCTAAAATAAATATCTAAGATTAAACATTTAAAAACTATACAAAACATTAATTATAAGTTTAAAATATAATAATAATATAAATAAAATAATTCCTATGTCTTAAACGTCATTGTTAACAAAAATATAAAAACTAGTAAAATTATGAATATGGCGTACTTTTATGATAAATCGTTAGATTATTAAAACAAAATGATGAAATGCAAGGCTTAATGTTTAAAAAGAAAGATACCATTATTTTTAACATTTCTACCAAGTTTAATGACATTCGATAAGATTTTGAGTAAGTTATGGATAAAATAGTAAAAAATAAAAAAATATCGAAGACTTATGAGCCGAATATATATTTGATTAAATATAAATTTTATATAAATAATTAAAATAAAAATAGATAGAAAAGTAAATAATTAAAATAACAATGAAAAGAATTTTTGTAATAAAATAAATAAGGAGATTTGAACGATAAATAGAAAGAAATACACACAAAAAGGTATAAAAAGACATTATTTATAATTAATTATATATTTATTTCTTTTTGACATTAAAAAATTTCGAAAAAGCAGAATAATTCAAGCGAAATTGTTATCATCAATTCGGTCAACGGGATGTATTGATTTAAATAAATTATTACCAAAAGAGAGTATAAAAGTCAAGATGTGCTTAGATCGCAAAAACATTATATTTCAGGGCGAAATGAAGTGGCAATTATCGAAAGGCCTTACTATTATTTTGAAAGGATCTGAACTAGCGCATCAGAGCTTTTAATGAAAGAATAAATTTCAAAGTACGAACATATAAATTATATATTTCATTTAATTATATCCTCATATATATTTAAAATATCTCAAGGCAAGTAGATCCTATTTCCCTAATTATTTAAATTATAAATTTCGGAAAATAAGGTCTTATATACGTGTAATTTGTACCTATAGAATACATATTTTTGATTAATGAATCTTGTTTTAATTTTCTTTTTATTGAAAATTTTATCATCACCAGATACCACAACAATATAAGCAAATATATATTTGTAATTCTGAAACCAAGGTATAATTTATTTTTTCTTAATTTAATTTAATAATCAATTTCGCTATGTTTATATATATTAGGTTGGGGAAAAAGTAATCCATTATTTTAATTCATCATTTATCTATCAAACAATTTCAAATTTATGCTCTTTGTCAAGTTAACATTTCACAGTAATTTCACAAAAGATTTTTTGGTTTTTTTATTCAGTTCTGAGTTACAGGGTGTTAAACATGGAAGTCAACAAAGAAAACATTCGTTACATTTTACAGTTTTTATTCGAATAAGGACGAAAATGCAAGCCGGACTGCTGTTATTGTAAATGGTGTTTATGGTGCCAATACTGTAACAGCTAATTACACGCAATTTTGGTTTCGTCGATTCCGTGGAGGCATTTTTGATGTTAAAGATGCACCTCGCACAAGCAGGCCTATCGTTGAAAATGTCGATAAAATCTCGGCAATGATCGAAGTTGACCGGCATGTTAGTAGTCGTAGCATCGCACAGGAGATGAAGATGGACCAAAAAAACGACTTTAAACCATTTGGGCAAAGCAGGATTCAAAAAGAAACTTGATGTTTGGGTTCCACACCAATTATCACCAAAAAACATGAAGAATCGAATTTCCATCTGCGAATTTCGGAAAATAAGGTCTTATATACGTGTAATTTGTACCTATAGAATACATATTTTTGATTAATGAATCTTGTTTTAATTTTCTTTTTATTGAAAATTTTATCATCACCAGATACCACAACAATATAAGCAAATATATATTTGTAATTCTGAAACCAAGGTATAATTTATTTTTTCTTAATTTAATTTAATAATCAATGAAATCGACCCATTTCTTAAACGGATGGTTACTGGGGATGAGAAATGTGTCACATACGACAATATTGTACGAAAACGATCGTGGTCAAAGTACTGTGAAGCCCCTCAAACTGTCACCAAATGAGGACTAACGGCCAGGAAGGTTCTACTGTGTATTTGGTGGGACTGGAAAGGAATCATTTATTATGAGTTGCTTCCGTATGGCCAAACACTAAATTCAGATCTGTACTGTTAACAACTGGGCCGTTTGAAGATAGCAATTGATTTGAAACGACCAGAATTGGCCAACAAAAGAGGTGTTGTGTTCCATCACGACAACGCCAGACCACATACGTCTGTAGTGACTCGCCAGAAACTCTGGGAGCTTTGTTGGGAAGTTTTAATGCATCCACCTTATAGTCCGGACCTGACACCAAGCGATTACCACCTTTTTTCGCATTGCAAAGTTTCCTGATTGATAAGAAATTTGGATCAATAGAAAATTGTAAAAATCGAATACTACAGTATTTCATCAATAAGGACCAAGACTTCTACGAGAGAGGCATTATGAAGCTACCTTCAAAATGGCAACTAATTTTACAACAAAACGATGCATATTTGACTCCAAGAGAACAATCTGAAACGTGTTAAATAAAGTTTTGAATTTCACACCAAAATAATGGATTTCTTTTTCCCCAACCTAATATATATAATATTTAAAATAACATGGATCAATGATTAAAATTTGGAATGCTTTCTAAACGTAAATGTGAATCGAATGAATCATCCAATGAAAATAATATTGATAATAATAAAAATAAAACATTCAACAGCAAAGAAAAAAATTACAAAGACGATGACTACTTAAAACTTGGATTTACAAGTACGTATGTAAATGATACTATAAAACTTCTTCCTGTTATATGTCAGGAAATATTGTCGAACGATGCGAACTATCTAAACTTTAACCCTTTATTTCCCAATGTATTTAAAAAAATAAAATCATAATTCTTAAACTTACATGTTATTTTTAATTACACTCCAAGCGTGAAAACATAAAATTAATTCATTCTAGTTTCCCTAAATCAATATAAATATTCGCAATGTTGTTGTAGCACAACACTAAAATAAATAGCGGAATTTCTGTTGCTTAAAATTTCTCAGCTAATAAACTTAATGTTGTTGTAAAACAACACTGCGAGAGAAAGAGTTTAAGACATTAAAAAAGACGTTTAAAATATACATTAAAATTACATGAGAAATCTCTGTTTTTTCGACTAAAATTAAAAGAATTCAAACAAAGTAAAAGGTTATTGAAACACACGTGTCGACCTCTAGTAGTATAAATGCAGCTATTGCATCTTATGAAATATCATTGTTAAGTGCTTAAAATGGACTTTCTAATACCATGGCTGAAAAATTTCTCCTATAATTTTCTTCAACTTACATGTGCACATAGGGATTTTCAACACTTGTTGATCTCAAAAACAAAAAAATTAATCATTTGATAGTTGAACCAGCCTTAAGGATACATTAATCAGAAATATCACAGCATATTATCGAGTTAGTTAAGAAAAAGTGGCATCATCTATCTCAGTGATATGTGTTATATTGTAATAAATATGTAAAATTATACAAAATATTGTTTTTGGAAATTAATATGAGTAATTCTAATAGAACTGTTTTTAATTTTCTGTAAAATGTTAAACAATACAAATAATTTTAATAAAAATATTAATATGGGGTCCGCAGAAAATATTATTATTATACAAGGGGTCCGCGATTCAAAAAGTTTGGGAAGCACTGATTTAGAGGAATGTTCTTGGTGACTTTTATTTAATCATCATAATTTTCTATTTTTGCGCACAATTTCTTCTCATTGATGATAATTTAACAATCTGTCACTTGCTCGAAATGGTACTAGCTTATTATCAATCTAAGAAAATTAAGTTTAATTATCCCCCAAAACAGTGATAATAGGACGATCGATCTCAAATGTAAACATTCAGCGGTATGCAAGAAAGGAAGTTAAGTTTTAGCAAATGCTACCAATCAAATACTTGTGCTAGCAAATGCTAAGATTCTTATGCAAGAAAAGAATCTAGCCCTAATATTAACTATGTAGCAATTGCTTAAGCGTTGCTATGGCTCTTGACCAATCAAAATGTACTTTTAAATTATTTATTTTTTAGCAATCTTTTTCTTTTGGTACTACTTAAATGGCAATATTGTAAATAAAAGTATTTTTAGAATTTGAATTTTATTAATTGTAAATAAAAATAAACTATTAGGTTGTTGCAAAAGCAATGCACATTTTTGAACCTAAACTTTAAACAATTGTAAATCAGCACAGAATAAGCTTTATTAATCGAAATAAAAACCATCAGAATCAATACATTTTTGCCAACAAGAAACAAGTTTATTGATGCCCCTAGTGTAAAACTCCTGAGTTCTGGATGCGATGAAAGCTTTAAAGTCGTCTTTGTGTTTGAAGCATTTTTTCTGAAGTAAGTTGTCCAGATGCTTGATAAAATGGTAGTCGGTGGGCGAGAGGTCCAGTGAGTAGGGTGGAGGAGGGAGAGTTTCGTAGCCCAATTCGTTTAGCTTTTGTAGTGTCGGTTTTGCGATGTGTTGTCGTGGAGGAGAATTGGCCCCTTCATATTGACCAATCTCGGGCACATACGTCGGAGCTCTTGATGCAATTTGTCAATTTGTTAGCAGTACTTCTCTGTGGTGATCGTTTAACCTGTATTCAGAAAGCTGTGATGGCTGAGACCTGCTTCACACCACCAAATAGTCACCATAACCTTCTTTTGGCTGAGTTTTGGTTTCTGAAAGTGGTGAGGAGCCTCATCCCGGTCCAATCATTGTGGCGAACGTCGACGATTGTTGTAGAGAATCCACTTCTTATCACACGTCACAATTCGATCGAGAAACGGGTCGTTTTTGTTGCACAGAAGAAGCGCGAAAGACACCTAAAAACGACGATTTTTTAGACTTTCGTTCAATTCGTGAGGTGCCCATTTATCGAGCTTTTTTGACTTTCCAATTTGCTTATAGTTCCGACTCACGGTTGAGGTATCAACGTTAAACTCTTCTGTGAGTGCTGGAATAGTTGTGCGTAGATCGGCTTCCACCAGGTCCTTCAATTTGTCGTTGTCAATCGTCAATCTTCCAGGCTGGTATTGCCAGAGCGAAACTTTTGATACCATCGCTAAACCGTGCATTCGTTGGCATTTCCCTTGTCCCAAACGTCGTCGATGTTTCAAGCGGTTTGATCTGCTTTACGCCCTAGCTTGGACTCATAAGTAAATATTGCGAAAATCACTTTTTGACACCTGCAATTAAAATCGAAATTATTATCAAAAGAAACATTATAATACGTTTTAGACAAATATATCTGTAAAAGTGTAAATTGAGCTATCGAATGACTCATAACATCATACATGCATTAGTCGTATAACATTGCGGTAAATACAAAAGACTAAAAAACCTGCATTCATTTTGCAACAACCTAATAGCTCTTTAAATTTTATTAAAATTCTGGTTTTTTAAGCACTTTTCATATACCTTCACTGTATTTCATCTTGTCAAGAATGGGCCATTTACTTTTGCCTATATCTCAGCATTTAGACCACATAGAAACTTCAAATTTTCACTGAATGATTTGTTAGGTCTTAAGGTACATGGGAAAAAAAATCTGTGCGAGGGAAATACAGCAAGATACGCCCTGCTAAGTACCTCAAGGAGAAAATTATTAAAAGTACAGAAAAGACAAAAATGAAGAAAAAAAAGTACAGAAAAGACAAAAATGAAGAAAATAAGAAAAATCTGTACGAGGGAAATACAGCAAGATACGCCCTGCTAAGTACCTCAAGGGAAAATAGTTAAAAGTACAGAAAAGACAAA
>MQRK01239637.1:26879-40259 GCA_001938485.1 Girardia tigrina | reverse complement strand
ATGTTATTATTTAAAAAAAATCGATTTACATTTTACTTTAATTTTGACCCGTTTCATATCGAACAACCTAATATATATATATATATATATATATATATATATATATATATATATATATAATACATTTCTATGTAATATAAAATATGTCAAAAAATCACACCTTATCGTTTTCTTCATAAGAGTAATATCCGGTAGTTAAATCACGAATCTTAATAATTTTGAATTTAGGATCTCCACAAAATTCAGGATAAGAGTTCTTGACACCTTTCCAATTTCTTAGATTGGAAAACATCTTTTTGGTCAATTCACTGGATTTTGATTTCAAATAACCATTATTTGTTATATGATGACCATATCTTAAGGAAAAATATTTTTATTATTTAACTGAAATCTGGAGTGATAATAACAATTATATTAATTAACTTATCAATCCAATCACGAAATACAAAAAGATCTATATTACATATACTCATTCTAAATGAAATAATTTCTTTCAATTAGAAGTTAGGAAAAATAAAGATTATTATTTAACTTACATAGACTATCTCTCGAAGCCGGGTATTAGGAACCTTATTAAAGTTTTTATTTTAAATTATTTTATTTCCAATGAAAATACTTTTTCATTGAGGATAGATACGAAAAAAATGGTGATCTTGAAAATAAAATGAAATTGTATTCGAATTAGAATCTACAACGATCAAAATTTTTATTAGTACAAATAGTATCTGAAATAGCACAAAAATTTGAAAACCCAAAATAATTATCAATTTGATAATGATTGGTGATATATTACTCTACTTAAAATGATTCGTATCAAATGAAAAAGAAAGCGGTCACACTAAAAGAAAGTTTAATATCCTCCAACTGAAAGAAACATGACCTAAACAAGCTGATCTTATCAGGTACTGTAATATTTGTGGCGACACTACTTCCTTGATATTGTTAAGGTCCACGAAACTCTCCATAAAACAAAAATTAAAACTATAGACCAAGCTGCTTTTCAGCTATTGATTCTTAACTATTTGAATGGCTAACTTTCAATGATTTAGAAATTTCCCTACCGGTGGTCCAACTATTAACGAAAAAAACTAGCCAATTGGAATCTTTTCATGGATTTTGAGACTTCAAGTGCTCAATGAGTCGACAAGATTAAAAAAACGATACTTTATCGTCAAAGGAGCCATATCAAGAGAACCCAAAGCAGTAAATGGAATTACTATCGATAATTGGATGAACGAAATATGGAACGCAGTTGCATAAGAATATGAGAAAGCTGATATATCTAATGCAGATGATCAATATTATTGAAAATTCCTCATGACAAAGATAACCAAATAAACTATAATTAATAAGGAATCCGAAAATATTTATTACGATAAAATACCGAAAATTAAAAAAGTTATGACAAATAAAATAAAATACAAAATTCGAATTTATTCTATTTAATTTATAAATACGGGATAATTAGGGGGTAATCGAAAATTTTTTTTGCAAAACAAAGTGACTAATTAATAATTCATGTAGAAAATTTGTTAATTGATTCATGTATTGTCATCGTGATTGGACATTTGGGCAAAATTTCAGTTCAGTCATAACACGGAAAGTGTAACAAATTTGAAATATATTGGTTCGTACCAGAAAGAGTGAGAATGATGTTATATTTCTATGTTGGTGATCTGTAAAGGCGGAAATTACTTGCGCAGTATATAGTAATATATAAAGAGTAAAAATATGTAATAGTTAAAAAAATATTGACAGAAAATATTTATTGAATACTTGTTTGAATATTGGATGATTTATTTGTCTGTATGATGGCGGAAAATCGAAAAAATCTTCGTTTCTATACTTTCTCCCGTTATTCACTCGGCAAAACGGGAAGTGAAATTTATCAGGAAATTATTTCTGTTCATGGTGCTGACAGTGTTGGGGAATCTACAGTGTATCGGTGGATAACTGAATTTGACAATGGCAAGCCTTCTTTTGCTTGGGAAAACTGCGGGAGAAAATCAACAAAAACAACCCCTGAAAACATTCTGTCGGTCTCTGGAATTATTACAGCCAATGGTGCAGTGACCATTGATGAAATTGAAGATGAGACATCCCTCAGCCATGGAACCATTCAGTGTATTGTGAGTGACCATTTGGGTTTTCGGTCTGTTCCCTGTAAGTGGGTTCCTCATGCATTGTCAAATGATCAAAAGGTTAATCGTGTCACTGCTGCAAAGGAATGGTTGAAAATTTTAATGGTTGAAATCATTAACATATTGTGATGGTGGATGATAAGTGGTTTTACATGAGAACTGTTGGTAAGAAAAGAAGCAACCGTTGCTGGGTCTCCCCTAATGGTGATCACAGTGAACCCATTCATGTCGTGAAGCGTAGCCTGTTTGACAGAAAAATCATGTCTGTCAACGCAGTGTCCTTCACTGGAAAATATCATTGCGAACTGCTGCAGGAGAGAGAAAGCATGAATAGCGAGTGTTATGTTACTTTTCTTGTTAATATGGAGAAGAAGTTTAGTCGACATGTGTTTCCATTCAACTGGAGAAACATAATTTTCGTGCAAGACAACGTGAGGCCTCATGTTTCCAAAGTGACGTCCATATTTCTCGCAAACAAGAATGCTACCTTGCTCCATCAATCACCATATTCCCCTGATTATAACATCTTGGATCGCTTTATTCACCCTTACTTGGAAGATCAGCGACACAAAACCAATTTTCAATCTGCAGATGAGTTACATCAATTCATTTCTGAAAAATATTTCTGCTGATCGATGGTCAACTGAGATTGGAAAACTGATACAATGCCTCTCTAATGTTATAAAGAAGAATGGTGATTATGAATGAATGTATTACACAGGGTTGTTTTTTACATTGCTCGTTAAAATGATATTGACATTTCAAAAGTCTCATTCTTTCTGGTATAAACTAATATATTGGAAGCGAGTTAATAAAAGCTTGAAAAAGAATGCAAAATAAAGGGGAAAATATTTTCGTATCTAAATTTATAATCGTATCTGCTTTTATTTGAATAACAGTATAAACGAAAATGTCGAGACAACGAACATAAACGGTTAATAAACAATAAAAAATTTATTTTAAATTTAAAATTACATTTATGGTCTGCCTAAGTAATTACCATATTAGGTTGTTAACATTTTTTTTCCTTTTCCTCTAAGTATTTCGGTTTCATATTGATATTCTTTCTTTTTTATGCATGATAACATTAAGTAATTATCTTAACTAGATTTGAGCTTACTAAAATACAGGTCACTTCAAGATGTCAACATAATATAGTTAAATATCATAAAAAATATCATACTCGTGATAGATTTTTGCCAACTGTTCAGTTAAAGATGAACCTTGAGAATAAAGATGAGCAGCCATTTCACAAAAAACAGCCAAGCCACTAATTCCATCCTTATCCAAAACAAGGCTACTGCACATATATCCTAAAAATGAAGCAAATATTTAACTAAATTTATTTTATCGATTCCAATTCGAAACATAAAATAAACATAAGCGAACTAAAGAAACAAAATACTGTAATTTCAAAAATAAAATTTGTTACATTTTTTAATGTAAGTATTTTTCATTATTTATTATTAGAATATTTCTGTAAAAAGTAGTTAAATAAAATTAATTAAATAAATCTAAATAATATAATTAAACACAAATAACATCATTTTAATTTTAAATTTTTATTCGAAAACATGTTTCGCAACTTTTGTGGCATCTTCAGTTCTGTATTTAATTAGAAAATTATTGTTTATATAGAAAGATTACATCATTACATCACATTGTGTTTATATTATTTATTGGTTTATATTAGTTTACCAATAAAAATGTCACAAGTGTGAATCCTTGTACATTGGAGAGACAAATCATCACCTCCGTACTAGAATTGCAGAACATACCAAATCAAGTAGAAAAAGCTCAATTTTGGACCACATAGTGAAATGTCATGGAACTCAAAGGAGGGTATTTGATAATGATTTTCGGGTTTTGATTAGTAACTTTGATCACAATTATGAAAGGACAATTACTGAAGCACTCTTGATAAAGTTTTATAAACCTAGTCTAAATGTGCAAAGTGATTCGTCCAATTATATTAGAGTATTTTGACGTAATGGTCATCTTTCTATATAAACAATATCTTTCTATATAAACAATAACTTTCTAATTAAATACAGAACTGAAGATGCCACAAAAGTGGCGAAACATGTTTTCGAATAAAAATTTAAAATTAAAATGGTGTTATTTGTGTTTAATTACTAAATTACCATTTGATTTAAAAAAATTAAATAATATAAATTTATTATTTTTCATATTCACAAATAGTCCGAATTTATGTAGGGTGTTCCAGCAAGTTGTTCCTATAGTTTCACGTCTAGTAGCATCTTCTGATAAATTTATTTCTGATAAATATATTAAGTAGAATTTGTAATACTCTGTACAGCAGTATTGATAAAAGTAATTAATATCGAGATATTGTAGAAAATATTTACATTATAAATTTACATAATAATTTGAAATTAGACAATACAGAAAAAACTCAGGGCCAAAAAATGTTAGAAGTTTCAAAAATCAAAAGATATGGTTAATTGACAATTTTGATTAATTAAAATAATTAGAAATAAACAAACATTTTACACTACAATTCAAAATGTTATTATAATTGAACTAAAAATGAACTTATTCTTTTACTGAGATTCCAGAATATAAGAGTAGTTGCGGATCAAAATGTGTAACAGTTATCTTTTTGAACAATCAAAAAGTTATTATTAACCCTAAAATGTCCAATTTTTTTCTGAATAATAAAAATTATTCACTATTGCTTTCAGTCAACTACTCTGTAATATTTGTTGCGTCATAATTTTTCAGTTAAGCGTGTTCTTCATTATGGATAAAACACTCAGCAATACGATAAAATTAAAGCGAGACCGTAACATTTCGGGAAACTACATTTTTTTCAAACGTACTCGAAGAGCGACAATGGACACTTTAGGGTTAAGAATAAAGAATAAAAATAATTTTTTATTCAATTAATTAAAAAGCTCAATTTAAATTTGAAATATTTAATATTAAGTTTATTTAAATTTCATAAATAGAAATTTTATAAAGATAGCTTTGAATATTCAAAAGCTGATTTTCACATAAAGTTTAAACATTTCAAAGTTTTAAAAGCTGGTTACTTCACAATATATATTTAGTATTTAAATATTGTAATATATAATTGAGATATATACGTCATAACATAAAAAAAAGTCCATAAATGGTGCGGTGTAATTAAATTTTTGCTTTAAAGGACAATTGAATCTGGTTAAATAATATGGCAACTAAGTGAGACATATAGTGAAGAGGCTCCCTTTCAATCTATTACTATAAGTGGATAAAAGAATTTAAGTAACAGAACGAATGTACGCGATGAAAAAAAAGAACGGGCAACCCCAAAACATTAGTGCAGAAAAATAGGAAAACTGAAGAATATTGTACAAAATGAACGGAAAGTAACGAAGGAATAACTTACAGATGTCTAAGCGTTATATATGGAACAGTAAATAACATGCTCTGTTTCCTGAAGGTAAGGAATTTGTGCTCTGGGTTCGTGCCTTAGTTTCTCAACGCGGACATGTATGAGAAGCGACTTCAGTGTTGTCAAGTCAACCTCAACATTAATGCTGAAACTAGTGCCAAATTCCTGGATAATATCGTGACAGAAGCTAAAACACCACTCTCCCTATACATCCCAGAAAAAAAGAAGATTGTTGAAAGAATAGAAACTTCCAGGAGGATTGAACTTTCAGCAGCAAGGGATGATGTCAATTTCTTTAAATTCACGTGGTGTTGTTCACATTGATTATGTTGACAAGGCCACTTAAAGCAATGGAACACTTCACACGTGTCATAAAAGATGCCATTAAAAAATATGAAGGCTTTATTACTAGGGAATGCATTACCGTAAATCTACTAAAAACAGTTCCTGAATTTACCAGTAAAATTATTACCAAACATTATTCCTACTCTATGGCATCGCAATTATGCACAAATGAAGAAGCATCTAAAAGAGAAGGTTAGCAGACAAAGAGGAAGTGATACAAGCAGTGACATAATTTCTTAGCAAAAGCCCACTGATTGGTAAAAAAAAAGCTTTCTCCGACCTAGGCAGCCGGTTAAATGTGTGCGTTGAGAATGATGAAGTCTACTTGGAAAAGTAGTCATAATTTTCTCATAATCAAATGACATACCTAAATATATGCGCATTTGGGATTCTATAGCTCGCTTTTTAGTGAGGATTTTTCGATGTCACCATGTAAATATAAAAAATTGATAAATTAATATAAGTGTTAATAAATGTAATCAAAATTCATTGACAAGAAAAAGTGCCAGAAAAGTTGAAATATATTATTAAGTTTCATTAAATGGCTTTTAATTTGTTAAAACTGTTTGATAAGTCGTGAATAAATATAAATGTAGTATGCACTTAATTTATGAAAATTTATTTCATATTAATTGATATAAACATAAACATATATACAGTCCACCCTCGTTTCCAGGGAATTCTTTATGGTGTGGCACCATGATTTCTGGGGAAATTTTGGTTTTTGGGGCAAGTTTCAAGATAATAACACTATTACATATTATTTATATTGTGTTTTTATTCCAAAAGTACAATTATGTTTCGTTTTTTGGGGCATATATTTTAACCTAAAAATAATATTTAATCTTGTTCTGAAATAAGGTATCAAAATTTCCCCAAATTTAAAATATTACAAGCTTTTTTTTAAAAAATTTTGTTAAATTTTGTTTAAATTTATATTAAATTTTGTGAAAAAAAACATTATCCCCAATGACAAAAAAAAACTAACACCGAGCGAAAAATTTGAAATTGCGAAATGTTTGAAGGATGGAAAAACAACAGAGAGAAAATTAATTGAAAAATTTTCTACAAGTAAATGTGCCATTTTTAGAATTAAAAAGAATTTAGACAATATTCTTAACATTTGGGATGAAAGAAAATGTTACAAACAAAAATCGGAAGAAACTATGAAAGAAAATCCATTTAATAAATACAAAGAGCTTAATGGTTTGGTCATGGAAGTTTTTAATCGCCTAAGATCTAGAGTTAATATCCAAAGAATCGATTATTAATTGTTTCAAAAAGGAATTTTCCAAAAAAGAAGAAACCAACCAAAATATGAAAATTCATATGCTTGAGGAAGATATAGAGGACGTTATTGTTGAGGTTTATGAAGAAAATTTATCAGAACCGCTGGAGGATACCTGAACAGCTGAAATTTGTGAAAAAGTTCATTATGATAAACTAAAGCTGGGATGGGATAAACTTAAAGAATTGGAAAATGTTATTGAATATATACCTTTTGATGTTCAAAAAGAATACATCAAGTTTAGAATGTAATTTAATTTTTTAAGGAAGGAATTTAAATTTGGGAAAACAATAACTGATTATTTTAAAAATTGGATTAAATTTTATTTAGTTTTTCGATGTTTTTTAATTTTTTGGGTGTTTTTTTGGTTTTTGGGGCAAAATTTGATATTTTTTGCCCCAAAACCGAGGGTGGACTGTATATATAATTAGTTATAAAATAATTTTAAAGGTACATTAAAATTTTTTTATGACGTATTTTGGTTAATTCGAACTGTTTTTAGGGTCCCATGATGTTTGTTCTAACAAAGTTCTACTGTAATTGTACTCATAAGTCATACGTACAAATTTATTTCAATTAATTTTAAATATACTATTACACCTTTAATTCTCTGTCAGATATTATATATGTATATAACTATACATCTTCATAAGAAAGACTTCCACCTGTCATCTCTATAAACGAAATCAAGAACATGGATGAAAAGAAAGTACAAGTAATATTACTGAAAAGAAAAAATATTAAAGTGGTATTAACATTGATATTTTCAAGATTTCATGTTAGTAATTTGACATTTACTGGTAGAGTTTGTCCTGTTAAACATTGATATTTAGGTCATATTACTATAAAATCAATGTTTAAAGGAAAGGCTCCACCAATTTATTGAGAATATTATTTTTTCAAACAAATGAGCTTACCAATTGCTTCTTCGAATGCAAACATGACAGTTTTTCCATTGTGATTCAATTTATCAGCTTTGTTACCTAACCATTTAAATCCTGTTAATGTTTCGAAAAATTGAAATCCTTCTCTCTCAGCCATTGTCTTCAAAATCTTGGAACTGACAGTGCTGCTGAGAGCGGCCACATCACCTTTAACGACGTCAATTAGAAACACTTCCTTTTAAAAAACTACTTTTGGAAACTGCCTTATTCTTATAAGATAGCCAAATCCACCATCCCAGCAACGCACCCAATTCGTTACCATTAAATACTTTCCATGTTCCACTGCAAAGTTTAAAATTAAATTTCAATAACAATGATTAAGAAAAACGTAAGTGTTGAAATATTGAAGTCTTCGTCAAATAATATCTCTTTCTGTATCGTGATAAATAATTAGAGGGCCTCAACATGACCAACGAGGAATATGAATAATTTTTTGAATAAAAATGAAATAATTCCTCACCAATATTGATATAAATAAAATCAATAATTATAGAATAATAATTGTAACGATTATGATTTTGTTTTCAGTGTCCCCAGTTTTGAGGGATTCAGAATATTATTTGAGAATATTAGAAATCATTGTTTAAATTGTAAAACAGTAATACTCCCTCTGTCCCATATTACTATATAGTTTTCTCTTTGAGACCGTGGATTATCACGAATATGAACATTTACTTAATTTTTTTTCTCTTATGAGTTAAATCAATTATATTTCAATTAATTTCAAATCAATTATATATATATTTTAAATTTTTATCCATAAAGATGGAACGAACTAAACGTGAACTTTCTAATGCCCAAAGAAGACTTATATATGATGATATGTTAAAACAAAGTACTGAAGGAATTCTTAAGAGAGGTGCATACAAGAATATTGCAGCTAAATACTGTGTGTCTATTCAAACTGTAGCTAAAATCTGGAAAAGAGGTAAGGAAAATAATCCATCGAATGTGAATTCGTTAAAACGCGGTAGAGTTGGCCCAAGAAAGAAGGATTATGCATTAAATGGACGAATTCGAAATGTACCACTAAATAGACGAAAAACTGTTAGAGCACTTGCTGGTGCCTTGAACATTCCAAAATCATCTTTGCATCGTCGTATAAAAAATGGAGATGTCAAAGTGTGTACGTCACCATTAAAACCTTTTTTAAAGGATGCAAATAAAGAGGAGCGTATTATGTTTATAATGCGTCAGTTGCAATTTTTTGAAAATGGTAAAATTCGTTTCCTAGATATGTTTGATATGGTACACATTGATGAGAAGTGGTTTTATCTTACTGAGGAAAAAGGTCGATACTACCTTGAAAAAGACGAAATTGAACCACATCGCCAAGTAAAATCTAAAAGATTCATAACAAAAGTGATGTTTCTTGCAGCTGTGGCTAGACCAAGATATGATACACATAACAATGAATGGTTTGACGGCAAAATCGGCATTTGGCCTTTCATAAAAATGGAACCTGCAAAAAGAAGCAGCAAAAATCGCAGAAGAGGCACTTTAGTTTCTACACCAACTGTTGTTGATAAGCAAGAATACCGCAAAATGTTGATTGAAAAAGTTATTCCAGCAATTAAATCTAAGTGGCCTGGAAATCGAATAGAACGTAGCAAAACTATTTTTATACAGCAAGACAATGCTAAACCTCATATTTCAACAAATGATACAGTGTTTATTCAACATGCTACAAGTGATGAATTTGACATACGTTTGATCTGTCAACCACCTAATAGCCCAGATATGAACATCTTAGATTTAGGATTCTTTAGAGCTATCCAAAGTGCCTACTATTTAAATAATCCGTCTAATATTGATGACATAATCAAGTTTGTTGAACAATCTTTTAATGAAATGCCTCGTGATACATTGAATAAGGTATTCTTATCTCTACAAGATTGTATGATTGAAAGCATTAAAGTCAATGGAGGTAATAACTACAAACAACCACATATGGCCAAAGATCGCCAAATCAACAATGGCATGCTACCAGTGTCGTTAGCAGTAAAAGCAGAAGTATTTGCAAATGCTCTTTCTGTTATGAATAAATAAAAACTTAAATAAATAAAATTTTTGGTATTGTTTTTTTTTGAATTATACGTTTAATGGCAGATTGGTGTCAAAGCAAAAACGTTTTTATGCACTTATATTATGTAGCTATCATTTTAGAAAACAGGTATAAAATTTTATGAAAATATATTAAATTCCATTAAAATATAGAATTTTAAAGAAAACTATACAGTAATGTGGGACAAATAAAAAGCAGAAAACTATACAGTAATATGGGACAGAGGGAGTAATAAATAAGTAATTTTAAAATTCTGGTAATCATTACTAGGAAAAGCTGTTTTGTTTGAATCAATGATGATAAAGCCTTTTGATCCTAAAATCAATGTACAAATACTATCTTTTTCGACTTTATTGGAAATATTTTTATGATTTTAAGTAGAGTTTATGCCACTTTCATTATCACTAGATTAAAAGTTCATAATTTAACACCAAAATTTTATTTTTATTTTATTATTATTTTTTTACCAATTATTTTTTTTTCCAATTCAATTTATAAAATGCAATAAATTTAAAATTTTAAAACTTTAAATTAATAAAATTAATTTTTAAATTATAACTAAAAATTTTTATAAAATTTTATCCTAAAACTATGAAATTTAAATTTACCATAAACCTTTTATTTAAAAAATTATTTCTTAAAGTTTATTCCGTTTATTATTTATTTTAAAATTCTTATTTCAAAACTTTTATTAATATTTATCACACATTTTTTATTTTTAAATAAGTATTTGATTTTTGATGATTTTCTTTATAATATCATTTTTAATTTTAAAACTTTTGTATTTATTTACTTTTGTAAAACTTTCAAATTAAAAAAAATAATATACTATTTTGGCGAAATGTAAATTTAAACTAAACCCTCGTAATGATAAAGTTATTGCGCAACGATAATTTAAACATCACTTGGGTATAGATTCAAACCTGTTTTTATGCAATTTTTTTAATATTGGTTATAAAAAATAATTTTCAGAACAAATTGTAAAAGAGCTAACTGAAACAGATGTTTCAATGAGCTCTTTTAACGAATAAATTGTATTAATAAAAATATAAAAAAAATAAATTTTAATTTAATGAAAATATAAAATGATATAATAAACTAACAGTTAGATTATAATAAAAAAAACTCCGATTCAAAATCCAGATAATTTGAATTGTTCTTCGAGCTTTAAATTCTTTGAGTACTAATAGATTGTTGGGTTCTGTCGAATTTTAGTTATTGAGGGCGGATGATGATGACGATTGAGGATGAAATTTGAGGAATTGAGATTGAGATTGAAATAAGATATTTTACAGCCAAATTTAATAATATCCTTTGGAAATTGAGATAAATGAACAAATTGATAAACTGGCATGAAAATAAATCCAAATAAAATGTTTCCGCATTTAATTCATTAATCATTTTTTTGTATATGAATGATGTTATTATTCATAAAAGTGATAAACAAAATAATGAATGTAAGAACCCGTAACAAAAATAATAAATATCACTTTTCGGTGTTGTAGGATTTTGATGAAAATTATCTTCTCATTTGTTCGATAGACGATCGAAAAACTATTTGGAGGCTTGATCAAATTATTCAGTAGGGTGATTTTGTTCATTTTGCTTTTTGAATGGGGAATGAATACCACAATTACAATAATAATGTCCTTCACATATTAATCTTTGACGATAATTCAAATTTTATTTTGTATTATTTGTTGGGGATACATATCCAAATGTTTTCATTTGTTTAAAAGAAATTACTGTCGAAAAATGACAAATTGTCCAAGTAAAGAAATTGCTAAGCAATTCATTATTGATTGATTGAAATTGTTTTAATTGTAATTTATAATTACTATAATTATACACTACAATCTCTGATACGGGGAAGGGGAATTCCTACTAGCTTTTGTTCACAGTCTTTCATTTTTCTCTTTCTTTTACTTTCTTAATTTTTCTTTTCTTTTTCTTTCATTTTTCGGGTCCTTAGTATATACAAATAAAAATAAACAAACAAATAAATGAATAAATAAAAACATTCATATTTACAGTACAAAAATAAAACTAAAATATACATACACTAGTACAAAAAAAATAATATGTACTTTTACACAAATACTTAGGCTGTCCCAAAAGTCCTCAGGTGGCCTTTAAAAACACACTAATATTTTACCAAATTTAACCAAATTTCGACTGAATATTATTCAGATTGTCATAAATACTGTGTTAAAATTTCAAAGCATAAAATTAAAAAAAAGTAAAATTTTGTTTTATTAAAGTATTGAAATTTTAAAGTGCAGCGAATTCAAATCGAGCGGTTTTTAACAATGGAACCAAATAAATGTTACCAACGTTTTTTTGTTCTATCTCAAAGTAAAAGAGGATTCTCTGCTTCAGAAATTCTTCAGCAACTTCAGCAGGCATGGGAAGACGCAAATCACCCAGCACTGAAAACTACTCAACAATGGTTGACTGATTTTAAACAAGAAAAGCGGATGTCCTTCGATAATTCATCAAGAAGTGGCAGGCCGTCATTAATAGACGATGAAAAGATTAAAGTAGTCAAAGAAGTGATTGATGAAGCTCCAAATGCGTCTTTGCGTTATATTGAAAATGAACTTTCTTTAGGCAAAAATACAGTCCACAAAATTTTGCGTGAAAAACTTCATTACAAAAGTTTGCTCTGTTTGGATCCCTCACGAACTTTCTGCTGCTAATAAACAACAACGCATTAACACTGCAAAGCATATACGCCATGTAATTTCACAGATGGGTGATGAACCATATTCCAACATAGCGATGGAGGATGAGACATGGGTCTTTTTCCAAGGTAGAGGAAAGAAAGAAGATCACAAAGTTTGGATTCCTTCTAATGCTGTTCCACCAAAAGTGATAAAGCCATCGACAATGACTGATAAAAAATCTCTTGTTTTCGTAACCTTAACCTGCAACAAACGTTTTAATGTAAAAGCACTGCCATATGGTACCAAGATTGATTCCGAGGCGTATGTGAACTTTGTTCATGACACCGGTGAAAATGGCGGAAACTTAGATCTAACAACATCAAGCTAAAGGAACTTAAGTGGTGGCATGATAATACAAGACCTCATTCTAGCAAAGAAACAACTCTTTTTTTTGAAAGAAGAAAAATTGAAAAAATTTATCAATCGCCCTATAGTCCAGATTTTAATCTGTGTGACAGATTCTTGTTTTCAAAA
>MQRK01239637.1:8015-26705 GCA_001938485.1 Girardia tigrina | reverse complement strand
TTAAAATATTTTTTTTAAATAAATTTTTAAATTAGCTGCATCTATTTTTTTTGTTGGTTAATAATATTATTTTTTTGGTAAGTTTCAAATTTTATGCTTTGAAATTTTAACACAGTATTGATGACAGTCTGAATAATATTCAGTCCGCATTTGGTTAAATTTGGTAAAATATTAGTGTGTTTTTAAAGGCCACCTGAGGACTTTTGGGACAGCCTAAGTATTTTAAAAAAATAGCATAAAAATAGATTTAAATGTATATTTTTGACAAATCCTTTTTTGTTTGGTCTTTCTTACTTTAAAAGATATTTACTTTACAATCCCTAGTTTAAACTAACATGTCAGATAAATGTCTTCAAATTAATTTTTTATTGACAGAATAAAGTTGCTGAACTTATAGAAATCTTAATAAATATATTTACATAAAGTAGCCCATAAAATATAAAAGTTTGTGGAACCATAATTTAATTTTGGTTTAAAATTGTCGAAAAATTAAACAGTGATACTTTTTTCAGTTACTCTTTTTTAGTTAATAATAAAACAGAATTGATACAAATGTTATCTGAAAAGTTTAGTGTTTACTTGTGTTTTTCTGCCCCTGCCAAGCGATCAGCATCCGGATCATTTGCAGCAACAACGGTGACATTATTCTCATCTGCGGTTTTCATTGCCAATGTCAGGGCACCTTTTTCTTCTGGATTTGGAAATTTTACAGTTGGAAATTCAGGATCACGTTCTTGCTGTGTAAGGGAATTGTTTAAATATTGTAAATAATATTATTTAATATAATTTGATTTCTAGTTATTTGAGACCATTCAAACGATAAGACAGAATGAATGAGTTCCTTAAAACCTGAACAAAAATTACAAAAAAGATGTTTTCGATAACTTTAAGATACATAAATCAAAGATCAATGATTCCAAATTTAAAGTTTATCTATTGATTTGGTTTTCGGTATTGATAAGTCTTTCTTGAATTTTTTCCATGTAAATTCTTAAACATAAGTAATTGACATCACTCAACATCCACACGTAGTCGACCATAAATACAATATACAGGTCTGTTCAGAAAGTCTTGAGAGATTTATAGAAAAGTGAAAGATAAGCATTATAACACGACTGGTGAGTGGTTGGGACCGGCGATTGGACGTGCACCTGAAACCGCGGTGCTTTACTTGGCGATATGGACGGAAAAGAACGAACAAGGCAGAAATTAATTTACCGAGCTTAGATGGCGCTATTAAAACGGGAAATGGGTCGCCATCTACCCCACGTGCGAAATAGTCCGAGTTGACACGGTCTTTGATCAAACTACCGCTGATCGAATAGCGATGCGTTCGATTGAACTCGATAATTTGGTAAAACGTGCAGACTCTCTCGTTCGATCCGATGTCGCAAGAATAGTTTTTGAAATTCATCGTTACCGCCAGTAATATCGCGTGTTTATCGCAATTTACGTAAAATCGTGTAGTTGTAGACTGCATATTTAAAACTCGCAACCAAGTTTTTAAATGATTTATTTCATTCAAACAGTTTCTCTGTATCAAATCAATATAAACAAATCTTTGTTTTATTTTCTTTTAAATCAGTGTATCATCACTAACGATCATTTTTTTATGTAAAAAAGTTTTTTTTCAGTTAAAGAAAATTTTAATTAAGAATTTCAAATAAAATTTACAAAATTTTATAATTAAAGAAAAATTATTTTTTGAAATCACTACAAGCATTTATTGTTATTTTTATCATCATCCCTAATGTGTTCAAAGTATTGTCCATTGTGAGCCACGCACTTCTCCCAACGTTCTGGGAGTTTTCTAATTCTTTTGGTGAAGAAACTGCGAAGTTTCTCATCAATCCAACGCTCTAACACCACTTGAACTTCTTCCGCGGAGTTGTAATTTCTTCCTCGGAGGGCGGTTTTTATTGGGGAGAATAAATAAAAATCGGAGGGAGCGAGGTCAGGTGAGTATAGTGGATGGGGCAATACTCTGAACCCGATTTCCTGAAGCTTATGTACTGTTTTGTTGGCTGTTTAGAGTCTAGCGTTATCGTGAAGATAATTAATTTGTTGAGCTCACCCTCCATAAGCCGCCGCCACTTTTGTTGTATTGCAGCAACAAGACGATCCAGCTGTTGCAATATAGCGTCATCAATGTTCATTGACGGCCTTTCAGAGCGCTGTAGATCTTCAACATTAAAATCGTCATTGTTAAACTGTGTTACCCATCGACGGCAAGTGCTCTCACTAACAGCACCACTTACAATTATCTCTTTAAATATAGCGGGGGATTCCAATTACGTTTCCAGCAGTAATATATCATCATTCGAATATTACGCTGACTCAAATTCATTTTAACGCAATGAAAATACAACTTTCAAACAATATTGCAAAGTAATATTTATTTTTGAAACAATTTGTTAACTGATATTTTGAAAATAGTTTTCCTACAATAGGAAAAAATGATTATTTTTGAATTATCTTTTACAAACTCATTAACAAATGTATATGTTATCTGTACTGTAAATATCATAGACATTTACGAATGCGTTCACCAGATACTTATAAAAAACTTTCTGGGCAGACCTGTAAATCATAGACGAAGCATATGAAAAGCAAAAAAAAATCAATGACTTGTGTTATTTCTGTTTTGAATCATAAAATTATTAAATCTATTTTTGATGGGATAAACGGTAGTCGTACTAATATAAGTTTAGTAAGTACTAAAAAGCTTTTACAATTGAGAAACGAAAGGTTAATAATAAATGAAAATATATTAATAGGTAATTGTAAAAATCACCTGTTCTTTAACACAAATAACGTTTTTAAATCCAAATTTATTTAAAATGGATTTCGCAAATCTCCAACCAACACCATGCATCGGTGTATATACCACTCGAAAATCTTTAACTTTATTTGGATCCCTAAAATATTATTTAAAATATGACTTGCAAAAATCACATTATATATTACAAATTTTGACTTAATTCTGTTTTCTGAGATTCATAATAAACCGTTTCTATTTCTTGAAGTGGGTCATTTACGTGCTTATCAATGTCACTATAATCCCACGAACTTTCATGGGGCACAAGATTTGATAAAATATCGTTGGAAATTTCGGCATCAAGTGGCGTATTTATTTGACATCCATTTTCCCAATAAACCTTCAAACGATTATTATTAAATTAAGTAAAAATATCATTATTTTTCTTTAAAAAATAGAACTTTATGTTTATTAAACACAAAAAAATGTTCATCATAATATATTGTAATTAATCTCGACCGTCATCATCAGACTAAATTAACATTGATATATTCGGATATATATATCAAAGTAATGTTTATGTAATCATGTGATTTCTAAATCATAAAAATACTTTTAATAAAGATGGTTTTAGAAGAAGATGGTTTTTGCACATTGATTAAAATGATCATCATGCTTAACACATCACCCTCTCTTTTATTTAAACATTTTTTTCTCTCTTGAACAATATAACTATCTCAATTTTAATAACTAATTTTAATTTTACTAAAACTGTGTAAAGTTAAAGTTAAGGTTTTTTTCACATGAAAAAGGAAAAAAGAAATATAAGAACTGTTGTTTATATAAATCAATATATTTTCAATATAAATATAATTTGGCGCTTTACGGATGATAATTTTATCTAGTAAGAAAGTATCAATAAAAAAATAATTTTATTAGACATGGCACTAAAAGGATATGTTAATTATAATAAATAAATATAATACAAATGGTTTTATTCTCAGACCGCTCTACAATGCTGACTGTTCATTTAACACAATAGTGATTGGTGAGCAAATAGTATGGATTACTCAAATCATACTCATAGTATGCATTGATGATTAATAAAATATCAATAAAGGTAAGTTAAGTTGCTCACTATAAAAAGGTGGTCCAATCTGTGATGCAGCGTTCCCTTGCTATATATTGGATTACGGGCTTATTTTATTACAGGAAATCTGCTGTGAGAAAACTAGTGACATACTCTCATTCATTGTTTGACATTGCGAAATTCCATAGTTACGATTGCGAAAAACCATTGTTGAAAAACATCGTAAATGGACCTTTTAGCAATGATCGACTTATATGTTCTCTTACTACACCAATTAAAGATCAAATTCAAATTTCGTAAAATCGAATTCAACCTTTGAAAAATCAAATTCAAAATTTTTAAGATTAAAGGGTAATCAATTGTAAACCCTTGCAATTTTATCAGTTATAATCTTATATACAAGTATTTTTTGAGTCGATCATGATAAGGAATAATGCAGATTAAATGTTCCTTTATTTATTTCCTTGTACAGTTAATATGAGTAAAAAATATGCAAAATAATAAAACAATTCTCTCTACTCAGTATGTATATAATTTTCATTCATTAAAAAGGCAAGAAACGTTAATACAAGTTCATAGAATGAAAAACATCAGACCTGGTCCAATATCCTTCATTTGCAAAGCAACAGAAAAAAATGCTTGGAAATGATTTACCATTTCTAAGGTCATTAAAGGTGTAATGGTTTTGAGACTTCATCAATTAATATCTCGATGTATCTCAATCACCATTCCGTTTGTGTGAGCCTCCGTGGTTTGCTGTTAAAATGGCTTGTACCGACGCTGCTTCCTTTTGTTTCAAATGACTCTTAATGACGCTCCAAGTCGACTCCACTGGATTTAGCATTGGTGAATATGATGCCAGGCGTAAAATGGTGATTCAACTTTCTTCAAGAGACTCAACTCGAGAATGGCATGATGTATTGTCCAGAACTATTATATCATTTTGTGGTGGAATTCCCTTTTGTTCCGCTAGTTTGTTTATGACATCCTTCAACCAATTGTTACAATTGTCAGCCTTGAAAGATCCACTGTTTCTCGTAAAATACACAACGTCAGTTTGTGTCACGGTCATAATCATATGCGCATTGGAGTAATTTGTTGACGGCAGTTTCATCAATGCTCTCTGACCAACAGCAGATCTCCCCATTCCTCTTCTTTAAAAAAGGTCCATGTTGTTTTTATCGCTTAAATTTAAATAGAAAATGTGCGTGAATGCATAAAATATACTGCATGCTAGTAAGTCAAAAATATAACTAATCTGCATTAGAGATGCGACAAATTCATTTCTTTTTCGTTTATTTTCCAGGCTGTTGGCTGCTTCTGGTTTGGCATGAACTTTTTTCAATGTGATCATGCGACCATGCAAACGATTTCCAACAGTTTATCGGGTTACAATTATTCCAAATTAGCTTAGAAGTAGAGCAGTTAGTTATTTCAGGGTCAATTGGCAGTTTTCCTTTAGTAAATCGATTAGGACGTTTTCATGCTCTTTTTTCATTTTTAATTTGCTGGCAACGGCACCACCTTGTTTTTTTCTGAACATGTGTCCCTTTGCAGATCCATGCGTAAGCAGTTCCTCTTTTGATACCTTTGGCTGGCCCAACCGCTTGCCAATTCTCATACGATAGCAGAACTCGTCGACGAAAAACTTCTATTGATCTTTCACACCTGAAACACCTGAAACACCTGTTTTCCTACCTCTCTTTTTAACTTCTTTGTTACCATCTACACTATTCTGATTAAGGTTAATAATATTCATAATCGCAATTCAAAACTGAAAAAAGTACTCTTTAATGAAGCTAAAATAGAATAAAGTTCTACTGAACTCATCGACTGAAGCAAAAGTTCTATGTAGGCTTCGGAATGTTATCGATGATGTGAAAAAGTAAGTGTAAAATAAGTAGTGTTCAGTAAATAGTGAATATAGTTGTCAAATGATATAAATAAACAAAGAACTGCAAAGTAAAACGAACCGAATCATGATAACCATTAAATCTTTCCACATTTGTCATAAGATGACTTCGCTTTAGAAATTGTGAATTTGATTTTATGAAGTTTGAATTTGATCTTTAAATGGTGCAAACCCGAGTGTCGCCATTTTATAGTTTTTCTTCTTACATCCGCTGACCAACATTGATAAATTTGGAGACATTTTTCTTGATCTAGCATTACTGGGTTATGTTAATTGCCACCCAAACCAACTTGCACTTATTCTGAACTTCGAAGTGCTCCAGTAGCAACTCCCAGTGTTCATGAATTACAATCATTGTTCTACATTCAAACGTGACGGCATTCCTGTCTGTTTCGCAAAGGTAGCGAAAGCCTGTGTGGTAGCATAAGGTTTCAGATCCGGAATTATTCGCCATACAATTCACTGGTGCTCAATCCAATAGATAATTTTTGGGCTATTGTGAAAAAACCTACAAGCAATGGGCACGTAAATGTCCAACACACGGAGACATAAAATTTTGGTTGAATATTGTTAGCCTTGTGTTATCTATCTAACGATGTTATGAAACTATTATTGATACGAAAGACTGGTCTACTTTTCTGACTTTTTCTGTTTATGTTGATCTTATTATTCTTTGAGAGATTTTTCCTCTTTCTAGGTAAACTTTATAACAAAGAATATTATTATACTACATGAAAGATCAGCACACTAAATATCCACCTTGATAAAATAATTAAACCCTTGTTTAACTTGTTTAATTAACATCTTGTTTAAATAATTAAACAACAAAAATATTGTTTCTTGTATATTTAAATGTTTATTTAAGATATAATGTGAATACACTGAAATTAACAAAGTGATGATAATTTTTTAAAATATTTGTAATTTCTTTTCTTTAATTCTTATTGTTCTAATAAATGGACAAATTTCACGTCGGAATAATATTTAGAATATATTGACGTGAATTATGTGGTGGATAAAAGAAACATGAGATTATATTATAGAGAATTTTTTAATAGTAATATATTTATAATATTAAGATCGGATAAGATGTTTTGAGATTAAATACTTGAGCAGTTCTCTTTTTGATTTCTATTTTGTTCTTGTTAGATGACTTTTTTAATTTTAAAATATTAGTTGACTTCCTTAGATTTTACAGTGAAAAAAATACCTCTTTATTTCATTGAAAAGTTAGTGTTAAGAGTAATAAGGTCGTCTGGAATCATGCAACTTTAAAATAAACATGGTTGTTTATTTTTTTCACCAAAAGACAACAGAATTTTATCAATAGATTATTTTTGTACTAAGTTGTTACTGATTAACTAATCGTGAAAACAATCGTTATAGAACCGCCGACGTGGCACCGTAGTGTTAAATGAGTCACGAAGACAATGGTAAGATCATACTGAACTGTACAGTCTACAAGAAAAATGACCATATTAAAATAGTGTCCATAAGTCCTTGCTGTATTAGTATATTTTTCATGAATATCCTTGTCTCTTTCCAAAATATAGTTCTGTTATCTTCAGCGTTTATAAGACAGAGAATTACAAAAAAATAATTAATTTTATTTCAAAAAAGATTTGACTTATAAAATCCTTTTGGAAGATTGAAGATTAATACTGTTTTTGTTGAATAAAAACCATTAACCGATTGTTGCTTGATTTTAAAAATCAAGACTTTTTGAACCAGTATAAAACATTTTCAATATATAAAATTGATTTAAAAGTTTTTCATGGTATTTTGGAAATAGTAAAATAGAAAAAATAAGAGAAAATACTTTGTTGTGTTTGAATTATTAAAAAAATGTTAAACGTTTATTTAGATGGATTTATTAAACAGAAATCTCTCCAAATGTTTACTGTCTAAACAGTAAAATTTTTATCAAAGAAACAAGAAAGGGTATTCTTTAATGAAGTGTTTCTCCTTTCCTTCGTTACAAAAATAATTTATAAAAATAACTGCCTGTAATAACCTCACAGAACACATACCGTTTTTATACTATTTGGTGATTCTAATAGTCATGTATTTAGTTACGTTAAAGTGCCTTGTCTTTTTTGTGACATGTAATTTATTTTTATGTATTTTGAAATGTTTACAAGTGGATTCGCGTCATGTTTTATTTTTATCCAAAGCGTTCAAGAAATTGAAGACTCATAAAGTTTTGAAAGAGAAGATATAAATTATGAAAAGAATATAAAGATAAAGTTAAATATAAAGATAAAGATATAAAGTTAAGAAAGTAAGAGATAATAATTATTATTAATAAATATTATTATTAATAAAAATCGATCAATAAAAATAAACGATTTTAGATATAAATAAAAAACAATATTATGTAACTTACCAAGCGACTGGAAATTTCGCGATAATTTTTATTGTTAAGAGAACTCACACATTTGACAGAACATTTATTACATTCACATTTCTTATCATCTTTATGATGATCAATAGTATTGCTTTCACTTAGATCCATCAATCAATTTTCAATATCTCCCATTATAATCTGAACTATACTTGAGAAGATTATTTTATTTAAAAATATTTACTTTAAATTTTACTGGCTGAAATAAAATATTTTTATAGTCATTTTTAAACATTAAATTGATTTTAATTATTTAAAAATTTACTAAAATAAAATCATTAAAATTATTTAAAAGTTGCAATAATAAAAATTAAAAATTTGAATATTAAATCTAAATTTAAATAAATTAGTTTCAGATTATAAGAAATTAAATATTGATAATCCATCTGATTAGGAGAGGCACAATCCCAAATCAACACACAACATTTAAACATGCAAAAACTACACAAAAACATCCACACACCAAATATTTCTCACAATTATAATTCGACAATCCCTGTTGTTAAATACATTCAACCAGTTTAAACTCAATTTCAATTCAATCTCCGACGACGATATTATCTGGATACGAATCAGTTGTCATTATCATTAACTATATGTACCTACATTGTGTTTTTAATTTAAGTTTTTACTGTTTCGATTAAACATATCGTTGTTAAAACCGATTTGTTCCCATTTTATAGAATTTCATTCATAAGTAAAAATAACAGTATTATCTCTCATCATAAAGCGGGGTTAATTTTAAACTACCCACCAGGAATTGAATGCCTAAAGGTACTCTGTTTCCTTACATGACACCATTCCAGATCAAAATGATTGCTGGTTTCAGGAAACTAACATGTTAAATCCTAATCTTTTATAGTATTGTAAAATAATTATTTTTATATACTCATTTTACTTGAAAAACTATTTGTAAAGAAATTCTAAAATTGTGAAGAAATGTGATAAATATTTCAAAAATCAACTTAAATTTGTTATAATTATTCTAATTATTATTCTATTGTTTTCCTAAGATATGAATTTAATGGAAAATTAAACACCGTCAATCAATGGTAAAACAAATTAACAAATATAAACAAATAATATGCAAATTTGACAAACTCGTTACGACATGTTTATGTAACGTTATCTGTGATAAACAAATCAGAATCATCGTATAAATAACAATTGTAAAAAAATCATTACTAATTCCTAATTACAAATTTCAACACACTCGATAAAGTATTTATAAATATTACAATGTTTATCAAAATATTATTTAATTGTATGTACCAAATAGAAATATGCATTTAAAAAAACATATTGATCGAAATCCATTCTTGATGACCCGTCAACAATACTTCGCATTTTAACACTTCTGTACACTACTCTTTAGGTACCGTAAAAGTGACTAATTTGAGACACTTTTTGAAGTTATTTTAGTTTTTACAACTTCGACTTTGATGTAATTGCCTAAAACTTCCTATGAACCGCATTCCATGTCTCTTAAATCTGAACAAATATTTGGTCTTAAAATCTGAGTTTATTTTAATAATGTAGAACTTATTTTCCGACTTGTTGAAAAATTAAGAAAAAGCGGCTAATCTGAGGCACACAAAACTATTTATTTTTATCTATAATGGAAATATTAATACTTGATAAAAAGATGAGTATCTTCTTTAGCAATTTGGAAAACTTTCACAGAAAAATTAGATGCTAAATTCTCAACTATCAGAAGAACTGGCCCTTTAAGTGTAGCTTCTCTGACATGACG
Organism: Girardia tigrina; assembly: GCA_001938485.1. Taxonomy (NCBI): domain Eukaryota; kingdom Metazoa; phylum Platyhelminthes; order Tricladida; family Dugesiidae; genus Girardia; species Girardia tigrina. The sequence goes on along the minus strand of MQRK01239637.1, from coordinate 16,788 downwards.
AACAAATAGCTTCTCAAACCACTCTTCAAATATCTCCATGTCGAACCAGCCTGACTGACTCACGTTGTACAATGTTCCAACGAGTCCTCCACGCGTCCACCCTGCGCTTTGTAAATAACATATGGATGTAGCAGGACTCCACTAGCACTTCCGCAGAACATCAAGGAGATCTTAACTTTGCTGTGTTCTTTGAAAACCTCTACCCTTTTTGTTTCTTTGGTATGTTTACTGTTTTTGATCCCGGGTCGTCGTTAAATGCCGTCTCATCAAAATTAAACATGTGGTTTTGTGAAATTTCGTCAATCTTTTCTTCAGACATTTCATCAAAAAACGAATTTGTCTTTTGCATACACAGACAATCGAGCAGTTTTAATATTACCAGCTTTACGAGTGACAAGATTGTTTCTCTTCCTAAAGGAAACGACAAAATCTTCCCAGGTAAGTTATTCCTGAGGCGTGGTTCCACATGTCCTTTGCTATCCAGATATCGTTTAATTAGCAGTGAGACGATTTCATGAGTGAATCCAAAGCCCTATTCAGTTACTTGTTTCATTGTATCATTTATGGTAGTTTCTACTTCCTGACTGAGAACATAAGGACGACCAACTTTAACCGAATGAAGATTTTTTATTCGTCGTTGAAGGGTATTTTTGTCCACTTTATGATCCTTTGCAGCTTTTCTTATTGAAGCTCCTCTCTCCACAGCTCTCAATGCTTTCTTAATATTGTCTCTTTACCCGCGCTTACCAGCTATAAAAAGTCACTAACAGTATAAATGACTGATTGCAAAATGATTATTGATATTATAGATATTATATATCCATTACCTACCTATTTAAAAATGAAGAGCAGCTATGAACTGCAGACTGACATAGTTTTATCACAGTGTCTCAAATTAGCCCCTTTTACGGTAACATCGACCCGAAATAGGAAATATGCTATTTCAATATCAAATAGATCATATTCATGAGTATTAACTTGAAATTTGAAGGTTTAGGGAAAAAACATCGCGGGAAAAACATAAATTTTGTCGCGGAAATTGCAAAAAAATTTTAAATTTTTTGTAAATTGCTTACTAACCAAACCCTAACCCAAATTTTTTAGTAATTTATATATCCAAAATTACTATTTTCGAGCAACAAAAATTCATTTTTATCAATTTAATTATAATAAATAATATTATAATTTTAATGATAAATGATTAATTTGAAAAAATAAAATATTTAAAAAATAAAACAAAGCAATCTTAAATAATACCAAAATAATTTGAATAATATATTATATTATACTCTAAAGACTTTTAAACGATTAAAAATTGTAATCAAATTTTAGTAATTTTAATTATTTAAAACTGATTAATATTATATTTATATATTTCTAATTTTTAATCTTTTATTTATTTTTTTTGGAATTTTTTATATTTTTTTCAGATTTTTTTTATTTTTAATAATTTAAATATTTTTTAAAAATTTTCATAATAAACTTTTAATTTTTAGGTCATTTTATTTTTAAAAGAATTATTTCATGAAAAATTACTATAATTAAATATTATCACAATTTTTTTATTTTTTTATTTTTTCTGTGATGATTTTTCCGGATCCCAAATTTGAAACAATTATGAAATTATTGATGTTTAATAATTTATTGAAATGTAAAATACGGACAAACTACACAACGGAACTTCAAGATCCCATGATTTATCATGAATCAGGAAAATTATCTAAATTATTTAGAAGACGAATATACATTGATGGATTAATTATATTTTATCAATGAAAACATATTTACTTTATAGCCATTATCGTCTTTCGGATTATGTGAAGCCGTTATCATAACACCACAGAGAGTTTTAAAATGTTTGACACCGAAAGCAACAAATGGTGTTGGAACTGTATCAGAATATAAATAAACTGGAATTCCAGCACGATAAAAAATATTTGCAACAATTTTCGCCCAACTAAACATTTAATACTATTGTTTAAAATCAGTTAAATTATTATCTACTTTGTACTGTTATATCTGGCATCATAACCGATTATAATACCTTTTTTGTAATCATATTTTTTACAAGTGGCCAATAAACCCTAAAGTAAGATCTCAACATTTCTGATTGAAAGTGAAAATTGAAATACTTGTGTGGTTTGAATAATTGTCAGGTCATTCATTTGAGAAAATCCAGTTCCCATTTTAGAACGAAGACCTTAGAGAATTATGAGATATATACTTCATTCAATGCAATTTTTTAAAGAAAATGTTTTAAATTAATATTTTTTGTAACCTTAATAAATTAATAATATACGTGCAACAAATTAACAAATGCAAATAAAACAAATGATGACCCAACAAAAGCGCCAACCGAAAATTAAGTCTCTGAAATTAAAATTTTAAAAAATGAAAAATTTTGGTAAATTTCAGAAAAAAATGAAAAATTCAAGTAAATTTAAAAAAAATAAAAAATCTAATAAATTTAAAAAAATACGAAAAACTAACAAAATTTAGAAAAAAATGAAGTAAAATGAAGTAAAAATATCATTTGTTTCTAAACTTTACTGGACTTTATCATTCTTTCTAATTTTTACTTGAATTTTTAATTTTTACTAAAATTTACCAAAATTTTTCATTTTTTAAAATTTTAATTTCCGAGACTTAATTTTCGGTGGGCATTTGTTGGTGGGCGCTTTAGACGGGGTACCAAAAAAATTATACATTTTGAAACATTAAGACACTTAAATGTATTAGTTTACTTAATTTATTAAACGATATTTCTTTAACTGATATCAAACAGAAGAGGAAAGTAATCTCTTAGAATTTTTTTCATAAAAAATAAATAGTTATAAATGGAAGTTGATACTTCTTAAACATGACTATAACAATAAAATTTGTTGATGTAATAAATGTTATTATTGGTCTTTGTAAATATTTTGAGAAATAATAGCACGAACTAATAGACTGAAGTCTGGTTTTAAAGGTCAGTGTATCCTTATCAGTGAGATTTTAATGCCTTACATATGAAATAATATACCAGTTTAACATTTCTGTATACATATTAATGGATAATGAAAGGAATAAAAATAATTCAAGTAAAGAGATCAACAACCATTATAGTATGTAGACGTACCTGTGAATTTAACATCTTAAAAAACGAAAAATATATTAAAAACAAATTGGTTCTTATTATCTATGCTATTGATGAAAAAATGTAACTTATATTTTTATAGTTTTTTTTTATTTTTTCTTGATGTACTTGCGATTCAAATTAGAAAAATAGTTAGTAAAAATAATTTTGTCAGACACATATAAAGATTCCTATTATAAATTGAGTCCTAAAATCGATAATAAGCGTTAAATTCGCAATGAAACAGTTAGTCTGACAATCGCGGAATTTTCACTTTCATCTTTGTCTTTTGCGTTTGAGAATTCCGATGATTGTAATAAAAATTTAGATTACGAAATTAATGTTTTTTCATAATTCCTTCAATGAATATTTCGTATATGACAATGTGCCGAGAGCCGACACGAAATGCGTCGCGAAATTCGCGCCTGATAATAGTTAGTATTGGGCTAAAAGCACCAATACAATTTTCCAGACGAAATTACTGGATTTGTGTTTTATCGATTCCGGAAATACCGATCGAAATGAGTCGTTGAAAGATATTCGAAAATTGGACGGAAATTTTTCGACACAATTCGAGTCGTATGTGAATTTTGAAAAACTGAAGTATCAGGTGTGTCTGATCGGGTTTGTGGGTTTCAAGTCATCTTTTAGTGTTCATGCCGGAGATATTTTAAAATTGAATAGTTTGAATTTGAAAGAAATTTTCGAGTGTCAAGTGGAAAGTGTACCGTCATTAAAAACATAATTAGACAATGATGAAAAGATAAGAATTTCTCTTTATTTGATCAAGAATGATCTATTTTCGATGCCAACTTCAAAATTATCAAATTGGTTGATAAAAGAATTGGATTTGGAAGAAAGTGAATTGAATGAATTAATAGACGTGATAAAAAGAGATCCAAATTCGATCAATATGATGCTTCAAGATAAACAAATTATGAATGTTACTGTCGTGGGTTTAAATTATGAACCGGATAAAAACGAAAAAAAACTTCAAGATGATATTTCTGAACCGAAAATTACCACTTTGACAGAAAATAAAACAAAAGAAATGGAAATCGACTTAACCGAAAAGAAAAAAGCGTCATTAATTAAAAAAGACAAAGTTTCCGAATTTGATCCGAAAAATTGCACGTTTGCATTTCGAGGGGAAAGGATATGAGCAATCATCGAAAAAGAGACAACTATGCTGTGATATTGTGTTCTTTGACAAGTTCTTATTGGGAGAGAGACCCAAAGTCCGCCCCCGGTCACGCAAGTACTACGCCCACTATGTTATTACTGCGAAATTCCACTGACTGGTACAGTTTTTGAAAGTTCGCAAAAAATAATTCTACTAAGCATTAACACAATTAAACAAACTTGATATTACTTACCAATATATACTCTTTGTTCTATACTAAAAATGTCATCACTTAATTATTTTTATTTCCATACGAGTCCAAGGAGATTTTATCCCACCACGTATTTTAAAAATATTATTTTTTTTCTGAGTTATTGAAATGTTACTTATTAACTGTTACTTGTAAAACACAATTTTGTATAAATGTGTGAGTAAATATTTTCAAAAATGTATCATTTAATTAAAAACCAACAATATATATATATATATATATCACATTTAAAAGCGTGATCATGAAGAAATTATGAAAAACCTTAATTCGACAAACAAACAAACAAACACACTTTTTAGACAATTATTATATATATAATAGTTGTCTAAAAAGTGTTTGTTTGTTAGTCGATCACGCTTTTAAATGTATAATTGCAGAGGAACCGGAATGAATCCATTTAAGGACTTGGTCAATTTGGATAGTCCGATTCAAGACGGTTCTGTATGTGCAGCGCCGTCACCGAATGACTTAATTGACTGACTGTTAAATCAACATAGAATTCGAAGCAATAAATAATAAATTATAATAATTACGATTTAAAAATTAAATCAGAAACTTTCAAAGACGAAAATTCAGCTCACCCGTCATATATGACGGTTATTTTTCTTGTAATTTAATAATAATAATAACAAATTTTCTGTAGAATGTCACATATTAATATTTGTTCTTCTGAGTTATTGGAATGTGTGTTTTAATATTCATTGTTTGTGTTATGTTCAAATTGACTTGATAAATTTAGAATAAATATATTTTCCGTCGTTCGAAGTACATTTTCCCTTACGTAATTGTCACAGAACCGTTAATTTCCAATGAAAAACAGAATCAATTTTAATAATTAATTACTAACAAAATATTAAGAAATTTTCAAATTTTATTTTCGCAATATCAAAATTAGAAAGACAATAATGATAATAGAACTAATAAAAAAGATAATTATTGAAATAATCTCCAAACCGGCAGTTCCAAATTTGATTCTTTCCATTAATCTGTCGCGTAATTCCGCGGGATTATTTTGTAAATTTATTAATTCATTACGGGTTTTTTCGTTCTACAATAACAAAATCTTATTTAATTGTGTGTTAAACGACATTGAAATTTGATTAACCTTGTCTAATTTAATCCATTCTTCGTATTTCTTCTTCAGGCAGTCATCCAATTCCATATTTGAATTATTTAATAATTATTATAATTAATTTAGTTAAACAAAACAAAAATTACTATTTTTATTTTAAATAGCAATTTATTTAAATTAATCAAATTTGAAAGGAAAATTATTCCTAAAAATCCAAATGAGTTTAAAATATTTTTTATAAAAGTTATGTAATAAAAACGAGTGAACTTTCGCTTAGGAAACTCGGGTTTCTAAATTTAAAAATGTAGTGAAAAATTAATTTTTATAAAAAATTAACGGATTTACTATTATTTTTAGTTATAAAATTCACTTTAAAAGTTAATTGTATATATATTTATACAAATGATTTAAAAAAATGATTATTGTACATGTTTCAGAATTTCATTTTCTATCATCAGCAATTATAATTTCATGTATACGATTATATAATGTTTAATTAATGGGAAAATTTTTTCAGTAAATATTTCATTTTCAGGATTTTATTGGATATTAAGGGAAAAAATTTTATGTCTTAATTAAAGATTTTAAGAATTGTGATGACCTTCCTTTGTCCCTGTTGAATTAATGGCTTTTAGTGTCTTATAATTAATGATTCATAGAACGGCCTCTCATAATGTGAATCAAAACTCATCCTTTGAAATTGATGTGATTCTATTTTTACAATGTAACAAAGGATCAAAAGCCTTACTCGATTGACTTGATTGTAATTGCTCAGTAATTCGGTTCTTAGGATGACCATTTGTCTCTCCAATGAACGAAATTTTATACCTGTGACAATTAAATTTAAACACCAGATTAGTTTACAATTCACTAATCATTTTTGATTTATTTCAGGGGAAGTTTTGAACTTCCCATTTCATTGAAACCTTTTAAGCACTACCTATATTTTTTCAATTACTATTCTTAAATGTTTTAAATTCTTCAGAATATTGTATTTTAATTATATGTTTGTACTCTTTAATGTTTTCTTTCTTTAGTCCTTTCTTTACCCATGTTTGTGTATATTAATTGGTTCAATGAAGTCTCAATGTTATGATCTTTCTGTTTTCTTTTGTATATGTTACCCTTCAAGCATCCTTGAAACAATGACCTGCTATTTTACAATTGGAAACATATTCCAAACTCTGTCAGTTAAGCCCATTATCATACCCTCTGCATATTTTCCTTACAAAAGATCTGTGGAGTTTTGTACAGACCTGTATCTGCTGCCTTTTTATCACAGTACATAACACTACATATTAAATCAAAATTGATGATGACGAAAAATGAAATTCTGAAAGATGTACAACAATATTTTTTTAAACAGCTAAAACAAAATTATTTTTCATATATATATATATATATATATATATATATATATATATATGTCACGACCATGAGAAAGAAAATCTAAAAGGGAAACATAATACGCTGCTTCCATATCTACAAGATTCTACAGCCCCCATCTACCAGAAGTAGAAACGAAATAACTGGTTGAAGAAGCCTACAACCTATGTTCAACGTGTTACGACACGACAGCGAATAAGATTTTAAAAAACCCTTCTTTATGCCCAACACCACGCAAGCACGAAAACCTTGTATAGAGTTGGTGAGGATAGTCAAACTCGACTACCAACGTTAGTTGTAAATAGGTTCCGTGCGCACCAAACGAAGGACAGAGAGGGGAGTCTCTTGAATCGAGCTAAAGTTTCATCCAGATAGAACCCTAAATAGACCTTATAGAAACCTTTAAAAAATTAGAGAAATGTTAATTAAGAAGTCTTAATTAATTAAAATTTACCGACGAGATGCAGTAGGATTCCTAACTAGAGACATCCTGGGTAGCGACATATAAATAAACAGTTGTCAGATAAACAGTTATCTTACCATGCTGATTTCCCCCTCTTCCATCCTGTCGCTGAATCGGATACAGCAATGCCTCTTCCCAGAATCAATGAGTTAGCAATGAATAATCATTGAGAGGCGTACGAAGTAAGCATGAGTTGCCGTTGAACTCAAAAAACGAATGGGGGCTCAGAGTCCACGAAAACGTTGTTGAAAGAGGGGAACACGACAAACGTTATAGATGCGTCTGTTTCACAAACATCCGCTAAGTAGTGAGAGGGTTCGAGCACTCTCGGGTTCTCTGACTTGAATGGGTGATTGACTTTAAGTCATTTCTAGCACCCATAGATGATTTAGACTAATACTGAATAGAATCTCGACATACATATTCACATTATAACCATCTCCGGAAAATACTAGAGTTAAGATCTACAGCTGAATTTTACGGAATTTCCTCAGCTTGATGTACAACTAATTTTGATGTCTCTGTGCTACTACTATAATTAAACTCTGGACTAACAATCATTCGCTTCAAATATTTAATTCAACTTAGAATTACTCTTTAGGATCACAAACACAAAATGACAAAGTTTGCGGTTAAAGCAATTACTTCATGCAGAACTTCCACTATGCTCAAATAAACACAACTCAATAAACGCCCTCGATGAAACCTAGATCATCAAGTCATATTAATTTAACTTAACAAATTTATTTTAATTTGATTCTGTCATGAATTAGCACTGGAGTCTTAAATCATTTATTTATTCATAGAGTATTTGTGAGACATATATAGACTTACATTGACACATAAATGCACACACAACCATACAAACACTCACGCAACTGTTACGATCGAGAGACACCGCCCGTTAGACCCCTCCATCCACTACATCACCTCGTGAGCACGGAATTATTGTAAAATTTGGGAATAGTCAAACTCGACTATTCTCGTTACGTTTAAGTGTCCCGTGCATCAACAAAGTGACGAGGTCCGGAGAGATCTATGGACGCGTCTTGAGGGTGATCGTAGACCCCGAAGTGGCCGGAGGATGTTGTTGGGACCTCTTGAAGAACCCTTTGAAATCCTATAAAAAAAATTTTTAATTAATTAAAAACTTTGATTTATAAAATAAATTACCCGCAATCATTTGACGCCAGTAATTACCAAAACGTTCGCGGTCGTTTCCTACCTGTTTTCCCCTCGCATCCTGTTTGTTTTGATTGCCGGCGAGCGATAATTACAAATCCATAATTGACTGGCATCCGGCAGGGCAGCAATATCTAAAATAACAATTAATCAAAAATTAA
>MQRK01239633.1:0-11530 GCA_001938485.1 Girardia tigrina | reverse complement strand
CGATACACCTACTATTTGATTCCACCTACTATTTTAATAGTAGGTGGAAAATTTTTTGAAAACTTCATTACACCTACTATTTCATGTCCACCTACTATTTGATGTTATCCGTTAATCTTAACAAATCGTCCTAGTCCATCGGAATTCCATCGATCCTTTTCAAAAACAAAACTCCGAAAAATTCATCGTTCACCGTCGCCACTCCTCATCGATCGTTTCTTCACGAAAAAATCAGGCGACAGCGTGCCAAATAATCGACAGTCGAAAACAAAATCTTTCCGACGAAGAAACCACAACGAAATAGCGCAAATTGTGTTCGAAATCATTGAATTTGCATGAAGAAGTCCGATCGATAAACGCGTGCGCGTATTCATTTAATTCTTCGATTTTTTCGTCTACTGTCCCTTGCTCGAATAAATCGATCGTGAATTCCAATTGTGTGAAGAAATCGCAATCGTGAAGTCGTCGGAGGGGATGGATAAAAAATCGATATTGCGTCATGATTGAATTTGGTCTGCACTGATCCAGAGTGCCGCAGATGCTCCACGAGCAGAACTTTTATATCGGTCATTATTACCACCGGGACGGCTCAGGTCGAGTCCGTTACACCAATCTATATTTATAATTAATACACCGAGTCAATAGCAAAAATGGTCATCATCACCTCTAACCGCCGAGAGAATCCTGTCCGCATTTCCAATAGGTCATTTCTCTTGAGTGTTTCTATTGTTTTCACGATCTCTAGTCTTCTGGAATATAAAGGGCGAGCTGTATTTTTTCCTTTGTCTCAATATTGTCCAGGAATCGAATCCCAATTTCGACATGAATATTATGGTTCTCTTGACAGCATAGCTGACTATGGTGTTTCGGTCTAACGACCGATAATGCAAAAACTTTTACAAAAGGAAAACTGATTTTGTTTATGTGAATCAAAAAAATATTCTTATGAGGACACTATTTTAAATTTACATGATAAATAAAGCCTTTCTTGACGATCCTTATTTTATCCGCTTATTTTATTTTATCAAAGTTTTTATTCGGTTTCATCATTGAGTAACCGGATCTAGACTATGATTCTAGCAATGGGTGATACCGATTTAAACAAAAAATTTAAATTTAGAAAAAAAGTAAAATTAGGCTTGTTATTACCTTCCTAAATCCAGGAGAAACAATTACGACAGAGAGATGCTGTCAGAAAATTGTCAAAATGAACCAGAATCTCCAACAACAACAACCAGTATTAGTCAAAAGGAAGGGGTCTATTCTTCTCCACGACAACGCTCGGCCACACATCGCACGTCTGAGAATGCAACTGTTGAAAGAACTGGGCTACGAAACTTTGAGTCATCCACCATACTCACCTGACCTCACTTGAAGCAAATTCATTAGAAACCCATCTGGACTACCACCTTACAGATTTAACTCAGAGAGGAACCTTCAGATGCATGTCTCGCGGATTTGTGAAGTCCACATACACAGTCAAAGGATGCAAAACCATGGGACTAAAACTTATATTAGGTTGATGCAAAAGAAATGTCGTTTTTTAACTGTAAATTTTAAATGAACATAACTTTCTTTAGAATTAACTATATTAGTCAAAATAAAACCCATTATATTGAACACACTGTTGCCAATGGGTAACAATTTTTTTTATTTCAGTTTCATAAAATTCTGGAGTTATGGAGGCGATGAAGTCGTCCAAGGCTCTTTCAGCATTTCCTTGGTTTCTGAAACATGTTTCGTGAAGGAACTGGCTGAAATGTTTAAAAAGGTGATAGTCTGTAGGAGAAAGGTCTGGTGAGTACGATGGATGAGGCAAAGTTTCATATCCCAGTTCGTTTAACTTCAGCATGGTCTTTCTTGTAACATGTGGACAAGCGTTGTCATGCTGAAGGATTGGTCCCTTTCTATTGAGTCATGCCGGCCGTTTTTTTGTAGTTCTTAGTGCATTTTGTCAATTTTCTGACAATACTTTTCCGCTGTAATTATTTCACCTTGTTTTAGAAGGCTGTAATGGATTAAACCGTGTGTGAACCACCAAACAGTTACCATGACTTTTTTCGGTGTAATTTAGGCTTCTGGAAAGGCTTTGTAGCCTCATTGAAATCCAACCACTGAGCTGAACGTCGCTGGTTGTGATATAGGATCCATTTTTCATCTCACGTTACAATTCGATCCAGAAACGGGTCACTTTGATTACGCAAAAGCAGAGAAGAACACACGTTAAAACGACGATTTTTTGATTTTCGTTTAATTTGTGTGGCACCCACTTGTCCAGCTTTTTCACTTTCCAGATTTTCTTCATATGGCGAACAACTGTTGATTGGTGAACTTTGAGTTCTTGAGCGACTTCCCATGAATTTTTATGTGAGTCGGCATTTATTAACTTCTTCAAACGGTCGTCATCAACTTGTGGTGGTCAAATACCGTGTTCTTCATCTTCAAGGATCTTGTTGCCACTACGAAACTTAGAAAACCAACGTTGTACTGTTCGCAAATTAGTGGTATGATGTCCAAATACATTTTCAATATTCAAGCCGTTTCTGTCTTTTTTCGACCTAGTTTGAAATCGTAGAATAAAATTGTTCTCATTTCCTTCTTTTCTAGCATTTCTAAAATAAAATAAATGCCCCTTAAATTAACAACAATAATATCATACTTGGTATCCAAATATAGAGTAAAGTTTAAGCTTTAAAGTAAATTTAAATATAAATCTATATATTAATGATTTTCTAAATATTTCAAACAACGAATATTAAATACATTAAAAACGACATTTCTTTTGCAGTAACCTAATAACTGGTCGTTTCTCGCTGGAAGGTGGGTGGAGACAAAAGGTTGACATCCCATTAGGAGGCTTATCAGGGCCCTTATAAACTTATTTGGTTTGGGTGGACCATCTAAAGAGCCTATCGGCTAAAAACCATTCTTGAAAATAGATGGGAGGTCCAAGAAATACATTAATACTAGTTTTTTTAATATTTAGTTTTTAGGTATTCATATTCAAAAATATTTTAGAATTTCTTGCAAAAAGAGTAACAAAAATAAATGTTTTTTTTATATTTTTTGGTATAATTTCCACTAATAAATATGTTCAATTTTGTAAATCCTAATCTCAAAATATATTTATATTATTTATTAAAACTTCAAAATAGACACAATTATAGCTTAAAATGATTATTAAATGACTTTTTTACAAAATTTTATCGATTAATAAGAAACGGGAGGTACAATTTCACAATTTGTGAGAATTTTAAACTTATTTATTTATAAAAACTATTTTTCTAATTTTCCTAGGGGGGGGATCGCCCTGATCGCCCCCCATAAATCCACCCTTGCCTTTCATTGACTCGATATTCGACACTCCGAATCGGATTCCGTATCTTCAGGCACAGCGATAAAACACAATCGATAGGCAGATCGAATCGTTCACCAACCGAGGCGGAACCGCTCGCCAAATTGGGATCGAGACGAAACAGAGAACCACCACGAGTTGGTTGCTGGTCCGACATCCGAGAACGCGTAGACCGATGGTCACTGGACCCAATCGGCACACCGATATCAAACCGATACGACGATCTTCCCAGGCGCCAAGTCCCGGCACATCTAAGAGGTGCTAGCCGTCGCCACTTGGTCCGGCTGCCGAGACCACACCGACATTTAAAGAATTTGCAAGTTGTCCATTTTTTTGCTTTCAATTCATTTCGTAAAATATGCTTCAGATTTTCTTATTTTCTCCACCAATTTCTCCCGTTCAATTCCTTATTGTGCATATTTCTTCTGCTGCACTTACACGCTTATATCAAGTTGTAAGTTGTAGATTGAAAAGAGGCCTTAGATTGAAAGATAGCCTTAATAACACTATATTACAATATTAATTAATCGACCACTTTACGGATTTTTTAGCTTTACAAAGTAAAAGAAATGTTTTCCCTTGTATCAACCGCTTAAAATTCGAAAAACTTGTAAACAACCACTTAACTTTTTACTAATGACAAAATATAATTTAATATATATTTTACACAAATTTATTGTTTCTTTTGTATATAATTTTCATTTACTTTCTATTACGTTTTAAAATTATCTTCATATTTTCTCTGAACTTTATTTTTGTTTGTGTATATTTCATAAGGTTATCAAGATAGTGCGATCCGTTCTATCTTGAACATTTACGGGTTTTTTGTTTTAAATTTTGTATTACAACATTTCATTAAACTTTTAATATTTTAAGAATTAGGATTTGATTTAATTAGAATATTCAATTTCTATACGCTTCCTCGTCAGTAAACTATTCAAATTTTCTGCATCAACATTAACATCTAAAGAGGTTATAAGGTTAAATTCGTTAGGAATAGAGTATGACACTCAACTTTTCTTTTCTAACATTTCTAAAATAAATTAAAAACACCTTAAATTAACAAAAATAATGTCATACTTGGTATCAAAATATAGATTAAAGTTTATGCTTTAAAGTAAATTTAAATATGAATCTCTTTATTAATGATTTTCTAAATATTTCAAACAATGAATATTAAATACATTAAAAACGACATTTCTTTTGCATCAACCTAATATATAACATTTAATATTATAGGGATTTTCGATCTAATTATCAATAATTAATATATAAGAAAATAAATTGATAAAAATCTATTAATTTTTAAACATAACGTTTTTTAAAAGAGAATGAGTATAAACAGTTAGAGAAGATACATGTTAATTTTTCTGGAAAAATTAATCAGGAAATTAATCGGTTTGACAGAATATTTGCCATTTTAAATAAATAATTAAAGTAATCAAATTAAAATAAATAGTTAAATAAATTAAATTAAAAAGTAATTTAAAAATGAATCTAAATGAAAATAAATGCATTATAGTTTGACATGTTTACATCGATTCAAAGTCCTAAGGATTCAATAATAATTCCAAAAGATTCAAGTAAATTGTTTTTCCGTAAATGAATAATATTTCAGTTAACCCACTTAAATTACATGAAAACTTCATAATCATTATTTTGGACAATGGGGATTAAGAAAAACCTCGTTATTTGTCAACTCGAAAAAATATCAATCAGATTGAAAAGTGAAATAATGAAAAATGGAAAATGGTTTTGTGTGTTTGAAAATGATATTGTATGAATGTGAATGCATGTGTGTTGATTTTTATAATCATCGATCAAATATCGATTAGTATGTATGTGTGTTGAATGTGATTAATATGTGTGAATGTGATTGGATATGTGTGTTTGATGAGAAAATATGGATTTGTTTCACAAATAACAATTTTGTGTAAAAATAAAAGTGTGTAAAAAGTTTTTAATGTAGTGTTGGAGAGAAGTCTAATAAAAACAATTTCTATTTCAATAAAAGTTGTATGAAATTTAAAAATTTTGATTCAAATTTACGAGATTTTAATTTTTATTTCGATAAATCCAATGAGATATAAAAAAATTACTTTCACCAAAAGTAACGAATTGATTTTCATCAATCTACAGTTTGACAAAGCCTTATGATAAAACGTTAAAATTAAATCCAACAAAAGTTTCAAATATCGTTAGAGAATTTAAAAACGAAAATCGATTTTACCGACGATAAATAACATTATTCTGGATCTCATCTACTGTCATTATAATCAGGATGATAAAAATTTCCTTGAGACAATTCAATCGATTTGTAATTATTAATTATTTGTAATTAAACTCTGTGTTTTCTGATCGAAAAGTGGCATTAATTCCAATAGAAATTAGGCTTTAGTTTTTATTTGCGTACCTTTCCATTTACTTGACAATCGGACATGCCCAATTTAATGTGGAGGCACGGTTTCCGTTCCCGTCCTACTTATTGAACTAAAAATGTATGTCAACTAAAGAGCATTATAAATCAAGTGTTTAATAATGATTATGCCAGAATACATCGTTAGTTTGAATTAAAAGATGCAATAAATGAACTTATTTGGAAATTGAATACCCTACTCCTTATTTACTTTTAAAATCCAATTGAGATATTTTAAAATGTAAAAATTGTGTTATGCTCGATTGTGGGAGTGAAGAAGAATTTAAGAGGTTGATTGAAAGAGGTTTTAAGGTAATTAATGTATCTGAATGTAATGTGAATCTTTGGAAGATTCTTAGATGTGTCATCAAAGCTTAAGCATTAAAGAGAAATAATTCTTGAAAACAACTTTTGTATTAAAAATATTTTTTTGAAATATTTACTTTTTATTACCATTAATTATTATTTATGATAATGTAATTGAAATATTTTAATGATTTTTTAAAAAGATTCTAGAGACATTAATTTGAAATTATATTATTTGAAATTTGATTTCAAAAATTGGAAAATTTAATGCCTAAATTCGAAAATTGGTTGCAAAATATTATTTAATAAGCATGGTTGCCGTGTTGGATGTAGGAATGAAATCAATATTTAAAGGAAATTCCATTTAATAAATAAAATTTTCGCATATTTAATTTTTATTTTATGCTTAATAGACTTTTTGTGTTTTAAACGATTTGCTCACTGCGCATCGTAGACACACTGATCAGATCGATTTCCGGTAGATTTTAGATGTAACAGTTCTGGAACACAAGTTTTACATCGATGATACACTTGTCGGAGATGTGAAAAAATTTCTTGATCAATCGATTTTTGATTGTCTTTGTTGTGTCACATGATTAAGGACTGTTTGTTTAAATGCTTAAATAAATAATTCTATAACCTTGAATATGATACGACGTGGCGACGAGGATAAAGTATTAAACTGCCTTTTCCACTGTTACAATTACGATTGTCCTATATTATTCATAATTCATGGCTACAATTACAATTCCATTTTTATCTCTGGACTACAATTCTGCCACCACATGGTTGGAGCAGTTCAATTTCATCGTGAAAATTCATTATGACAAGGCCGACCTGAAATCAGTGTTTTTGTCTTTCTATGACTCAGAGTGTTACAAATTACTTTCAAGCTCAGTGTCACCGAAGAATTTACTGGATGCTTCATACACATTTTCATTTGAAGATAACAAGGATGTCAACAATCTCAGAGTTGTTTTGCTCAATCATCTAAGTCCCAAAATTATTCTTCATCATGAGAGACACAAGTTCTTCATGCTCAAGCACAAATCTCTTTCTACTCAACAATTCGTTGCTCTGTTGCGACAATCAGCTGCGTCGTGCAATTTTGGGGACCTTCTAGATGGTTTGCTTCTAACCAAGCTCATTAATGGGCTAACTAACATTACACTACAAACGAGACTATTATTGTAGGTCAACTTGACATTCGACGTTGCAGTACAGTCCTCATTGTTACATGAAGCATCTTCATCAATCCAATCATCTATTGATTTTGTTTGCAAGCTCGACAGTCCATTAACCTCAGGACAGCAAAAAAAAATACAAAATCTGAGGATTACAAATGCTTCTCTTGCGGAAAAACTAACCACATACGAAAAAAACTGCAAGTGCTCAACCTGTCATTCTATGGGGCATATTGCCTCAGTGTGCAGAAGTAGTAAAAACAAGAAACCTGATAGGAACTTCAAAAGCACCAATTCCCTCAAGGTAATAAATGATGATGTGGTAGCAACTTGCGGTAATTCTGATCATGGGTTCAAGAAAACACTAAATGTCAATGGTGTTCCTTTAAGTTTTCTGTTAGACACCGGCTCTCCAGTCACTGTTATTCCATGTCGTTCTTTTGCCCATAACATCAACCCTACGACCATTTCCATTTGTACAATCTTACAATGGAAGCCCCTTAGACATTCTTGGTACCTCTGATGTCAATATATCACATGCTGATCAATCAGTGGTTTTGGAAATATTATTAGTAAAAGGTGATTTGGTACCCCTGCTTGGTCGCAATGCTCTACTTCTCTTCATTTTTTTTCTGTGGCACCAATCACAGTGGACAACAACCCAGGTAATGTCTGTGCTGAATTGGTTCTAAAGCCAGGTATTGAGTACTCGAAATTTCCAATATTCAAACCTCGCTGACTTCCATTTTCTTTGCGAGACAAAGTGAAAGAAAGCATCCAGGAACAAGTAAGATGTGGCATTCTGGTTCCTGTTAGCAAAGCGATCATGGCATGTCCGCCCTAAAGGCTTATGGCTCAATTCGCATATGCAGAGATTATTCTCTCACAGCAAATAAGTTTATAGATGCAGAACAATATCATTTGCCAACCTTCGAGGATATCACAACTTCAATGGCCAACTGCATCGTTTTCTCCAAGTTGGATCTTAAAAGTGCTTACTTGCAGCTTCCTCTATCAGAAGCATCTCAATGTTACACCACCATTTCTAATCACATTGATCACTTTAACTACACAAAACTGCCTTTCGGAATTTCTTTTTCTCCTCGCATATTTCAGCAGTTTATTGATCGCCTAATTTGTTTCCAACGGGTTTGTAGCTACCAAGATGACATTCTGATTGGTGAATTATCTCAAACTGATAATGACACTACTCTAAAAATGGTCATGGATATTCTCGAGAAATACAAACTACAAGTTCATAAAGAAAAATCAGAATTCAACAAGTCATCAGTTCACTTTCTTGGTTGTATACTTTCTGCTCATAGTGTATCTCTTGATCCTCATCGTTTTGCTCAAATCAACAAACTGCACTTACCAGTCAATAGATCTCAACTAAAATCCATCATTGGCACTTTACAATTCTACTCACGTTTCACACCAGAAATTAGTAAAATGGGAGCTCCTCTGTTTTGTTTTCTAAGAATTTTAATCTATGTAAAAGTCAATTTATTCAGTCGCCGGGTCGATCGCTCCGTCTCGACAGTCTTTTCTATGTAGTATTAAATGAGAATGATAATTTTCGATAAACGTTTATTTATACACGATGTAGTATCAAATTGATCCTCCATTTTTTATGAATCTTGAATTTTATGAATTTTAATTTAATTTTAAATTTTTCTTATTAATTGTTAATGTAGTTTAGATTTATATTAATTTAGTTTATCAATTTTAAAAAATATTTTTAATGTTGTGGAGTTGGTGTATACGACAGAAATGAATTCCCCATTGTATGAATTTCAGAAATCTCCTTTCGAGAAATGCTACTCATAGTTGCTGGAGAAGTTCAGAAGGAACTCTTTCGTGAGCTACATGATTATGATACTTACGTAGTACAAGTTGATAGCAGTGTCAATCTGCAAATGGTGGATTACAAGTAAGTCTCTGCAAGAATAGTTACAAAAGAGCGTGAAGTAACAAAATGTCTTCAAAGTCTTTAATGAACTTCAACAAATTGGAGCCCTTGGACTGCTGTTAGCAACTCAGCATGCCACTAAGACCATGGTTGCACCAACTTTCAAGCTGATTGCTGACAAATGGCGAAAGCGCTAATAAAGGATTAACAAGGGAGCTCTGGAAGCTTATGAATAACTGATTACATCGTGATCTGTTGGCGCTCTGATGTTCTGTTCACAAAAGTGACTTAGCTTTTAAAAGCACTGTAGGAGGCGTTTCGGAGTTTCGTATCTGGATTAAAAATGCCAAGTATTTAGCTACCTTTTTTAGGAATTCTAAAAAGACAGCTAAACTCATGCATCAATTTCAACCAACGGTGAATCATTTCACTGCTCATTACGAAGTTCGATTTGCGGAGTTTATTGTCAACTTTTTAACGGCTATTCGTTAAAAACTTTACGTCTTCAAGGAAGTTTCTAGGTTTTCAGAAGTATAAGGCAAATCAAAAACAGAGAAGGCAACAGTACGGGGATATTTGAAAACATGGCCATTTGAATCACATCAAGTTTCGCTTAAAGGTCTCAAAGTTGATGTTTTGAAAATATTCCGTGATTTTCAAAAGCAGCTACAGCGTGACAACCTGATTCTACCAGAGATAATAAGCAAAAGAGATTCGACACTTCGTAAATTAGACCTTATATCTAGGGCGCCCTATCCTGGTGAAGAGGAAAAGAAACAACAGCCCCAGGAAACAGAGACTAATTTTAGAGCTTTTAACACGATTTTTCCAACTATAAGAAATCATGATGTGGTGCTCCTCATAATTGGATAATCAGCACAGAATTATCTTGGGGAGCGGTTTGATGTGGAATAAGAAGTTTTCCAAGGCACATTAAATCTTTTGCAAACAGCAGAACTCGAAACACTTATCAATGCAGGAGTGAAAATATAATGAAATTTGTTTTGAGAAGAAATCCAGTGCTTTGCAGATGACTGTGTTAAGCAATGACCAATGAATGCTTTACCCTAATTGAAGTTGAAAACCTTTCTACAGTGCTGCAGCGGCGTACTATTAAAAGTACTATCGTCTTCGGTAACACTCACTCTTCACAGCATACTTCCTGACAGGCTTATTTCTTTACACAACTTGAGCGTTTCAGCCCATCGAACGAGCACCTCAGCAGAGACAGCCAACTCTCGTATGATGATCGCAATGAATTGAAAGGGGACCTGCCGATTTGATCCTCACAGTGTTGTGGTAGAATTATATTAAATGAAAGAAAGACGATAAAGAAATCCAATGCTGGATATTTATTCAGAAAACGACTTCGATGCCATTTCAAGGGCTTCGTTTCGATGAAGTGATATGTAATATAACTCGTGTTGAATTGATCGTAAAATTTTATGGGTCAAGTGAATTGAGTTTTTCATCTTTTAAATCTAAGAACACTTGATAGAAAATACTGTTGGAATAGGAAAATACAATAGGTAAAATAACTATTTTCATCCAAGATAAAAAATTACCATATTTCAGCACATGACTATTCCAGATTGCTTGTGCCCCCAGTTAAAATTTCTTAAAAAAGGCCCTATATACAGCAATCTTTTCCAAGTGTCCTTATTGATTGCTGAACTATATTTTTCTCGAAAACTGAATGTTGAGATAGCCACCTGAACCTTTTGTTATAAATAAAAATATATAATTTTAATATATACTTTTTTTAAAAATCAACAACTCTGTACTTGTTAATTAATAATGACCTTTTATACTAAGTCTTATTAATTATTTAATTTTATTTTTAATTTTAATTTATTATTTACTCTTTTCTTGTAATTAATTATCTTTCTTTTCTCCTTCTATTTATTCAAATACTCTTAAATATTTTATTTATTTATATAAAAAATATAATTTTATATTTATTATCATAAATATTCCATCGATGAAAAAATAAAATTTTTTATCAATATTTATTTATTAATTTAAACAATACACAATAAATTATGAATTTTGAAATATTCCCTCAACACTTTCCAAGGTAACGGAGACATGTGATAAAGATGACAACTAACAGCATACCAAAAGTTAAGATTTCGAATTGTTTTGGATTTGACGGGAAGGCTAAAATCGAGTTGATTGCATTGAGTGTGAGAAGTTTCATCTCAAAGATATTTTCATCATTTATTTTCACCTGCTTTCTGAAATCCATTTTTAATACACTGTGGTGTATTCCCAGTTTAAACAATCCAATCGCATATTTCTGAATATGTCGTTCTTTTGATTTTCCCCGTTTTGTTGTAAATGTGACAACCATTGAT